>JAKVIS010001717.1:0-29339 GCA_033119425.1 Bufotes viridis
AGAAAGATAAATGAGATAACTCACAAAAGATGCCTATCCATTGCCCACGTATTGAGGAGTCTCCTAACCGCTCTAGGCTCCTCAAGCCTATTTCTCCACATTAGACTTAACCAGCGGGTACTGGCAAGTGCCCATGGCCCCTGAGGATAGAGAAAAGACTGCTTTTACCACTCCTATGGGCCTGTTCGAGTTTAACTGTATGCCGTTCGGACTGTGCAATGCTCCGGGACTTTCAAAGGCTAATGGAGCGGTGTTTAGGCCACAAGAACTTTGAGGCGGTGCTGTTGTATCTGGATGACGTTATCATCTATTCTAAAACTTATGAGGACCATTTAAAGCACTTAGCTGAGGTGTTTGAAATCCTTATTAAATATGGCCTCAAAATTAAACCGTCCAAATGTCACCTGCTTAAACCTGCTGTGAAATACCTGGGACATGTTGTAGGCGCAGAGGGGTCCAGCCTGATCCTGATAAGTTGGCTGCTGTCCGAAGTTGGCCGGTCCCTACCACCGTGAAAGAGGTGAGGAGTTTCCTTAGCTTTGCTGGCTATTACCGGCGCTTTATCCCCACTTTGCGCAAATAGCAGATCCAATCCAGGAACTCCTGAGGGGCAACCAAAAAGAGCCCAAAGACTCCTGTCCCCATTGAATGGAATGAAGAGAGAAAGATCACATTCAATTGTTAAAAAGAAGTTGACGGAGCCTCCTGTGCTGGGGTACCCAGACTACAGTAAGCCATTTCACCTTTACACAGATGCCAGTAAGAAAGGCCTGGGAGCAGTGCTGGCTCAAGTGCAAGAGGGAAAAGAGAGTGATAGCTTACGCCAGCCGGTCCTTAAAGGGAGCTGAAAAGAATGATCAGAACTACAGCTCTTTCAAATTGGAGTTTCTGGCCTTAGTGTGGGCGGTAACAGAAAAGTTCAAGGACTATCTGGCTGCTACTCCATTTATTGCATTCACTGATAATAACCCTCTAGCCCACCTGAATACTGCTAAACTGGGGGCCTTAGAACAGAGATGGGCTTCCTGCCTTGCTAATTACGATTTCACTGTAAAGTACCGGGCTGGCCGTTCAAATGATAATGCTGATGCCCTGTCAAGGCTCCCCACTGAAATAGCACCTGATGACATGCGGGATGCCTGGGAGGATGTAGAAATGCCAGCATTTTATAACAGGTTTGCTCAACAGGACCAGGCTCAAGCTGCCAATCAGAGCCACTGATCCTCCATGGAGATCATCTTGCAAGTGTGCAAGCCAGCGAAAGTCTCATGGATACTGGGGCCCACTCTCCAGAGTGGGAGAAGCTACTTTGCCTCAACAAGGTGTGATAGTGGTACAGGCCGGAGATAGAGGGTCATCCTGTAATTGTAGGTACCAATGTCTTTAAAAACTGTTACCCTGAGGTGCTTGAGCGCTGCACCAGACTCTGCCTACTGCTCCCTCTGCATCCAAGAAAGCCATCCAAAAGACTATCAGTGTACTGTGTGCTCAGCAGAGGTTTGCTAATGAGAAAGGGGAGATCTGTACCGCCAGGATCCGTGATAATAGGCCGGTGACTCTGCCCCCAAACTCTCAAACTCTCCTGTGGTGTCGTGCCGTTCTTGGAGTCCAGGGCCAAGACTATCCAGCCCTGGTGGAGCCTATCCAGATGGAGAACTATCCTTATGTGAGAGCTGCCAAGTGCCTGGTGACCGTCTCCCAAGGTAAAGTACCTGTCCGTCTGATTAACCTGAGTGATCATCCTGTTGCGCTTACTAAGCACTGCCCTGTTGCCCAGCTTTCACAGGTATTCTTCCAGGATGTCATCCGCCTGCCTGTCACCGAGAAGCCGCCAGCTGCCGCTCGAGGACATCTTCCTGTGAGCGATTCACAAGTGCCCTGGTGGGAGGAACTCCATGTCGGGGACGAAGCTACCCCCAACATCAACTAGAGGGAATTCTGAATCTGGTAAAGAAACACCATCAGGCCTTCAGTAAACATGCAAAGGACTATGGAGAGGTCAGTGTCATTCAACACACCATACCCACTGGCTCTCATCCTCCCATCAAAGAGAGGTATAGACCCATACCACCTACTTCATACCAAACTGTTAAGGAGATGATCCAAGAAATGAAAGGCTCAAACATAATTCGGGACAGCCGTAGTCCCTGGGCTGCACCCCTGGTTCTGGTAAAAAAGAAAGATGGCGGCATCCGCTTTTGTGTAGATTACAGAAAGATAAATGAGATAACTCACAAAGATGCCTATCCATTGCCACGTATTGAAGAGTCTCTAACTGCTCTAGGCTCCTCAGCCTATTTCTCCACATTAGACTTAACCAGCGGGTACTGGCAAGTGCCCATGGCCCCTGAGGATAGAGAAAAGACTGCTTTTACCACTCCTATGGGCCTGTTCGAATTTAACTGTATGCCGTTCGGACTGTGCAATGCTCCGGGACTTTCAAAGGCTAATGGAGCGGTGTTTAGGCCACAAGAACTTTGAGACGGTGCTGTTGTATCTGGATGACGTTATCATCTATTCTAAAACTTATGAGGACCATTTAAAGCACTTAGCTGAGGTGTTTGAAATCCTTATTAAATATGGCCTCAAAATTAAACCGTCCAAATGTCACCTGCTTAAACCTGCTGTGAAATACCTGGGACATGTTGTAGGCGCAGAGGGGTCCAGCCTGATCCTGATAAGTTGGCTGCTGTCCAGAATTGGCCGGTCCCTACCACCGTGAAAGAGGTGAGGAGTTTCCTTAGCTTTGCTGGCTATTACCAGCGCTTTATCCCCCACTTTGCGCAAATAGCGGATCCAATCCAGGAACTCCTGAGGGGCAACCAAAAAGAGCCCAAGGCCTATCCAGATGGAGAACTATCCTTATGTGAGAGCTGCCAAGTGCCTGGTGACCGTCTCCCAAGGTAAAGTACCTGTCCGTCTGATTAACCTGAGTGATCATCCTGTTGCGCTTACTAAGCACTGCCCTGTTGCCCAGCTTTCACAGGTATTCTTCCAGGATGTCATCCGCCTGCCTGTCACCGAGAAGCCGCCAGCTGCCGCTCGAGGACATCTTCCTGTGAGCGATTCACAAGTGCCCTGGTGGGAGGAACTCCATGTCGGGGACGAAGCTACCCCCCAACATCAACTAGAGGGAATTCTGAATCTGGTAAAGAAACACCATCAGGCCTTCAGTAAACATGTAAAGGACTATGGAGAGGTCAGTGTAATTCAACACACCATACCCACTTGCTCTCATCCTCCCATCAAAGAGCGGTATAGACCCATACCACCTACTTCATACCAAACTGTTAAGGAGATGATCCAAGAAATGAAAGGCTCAAACATAATTCGGGACAGCCATAGTCCCTGGGCTGCACCCCTGGTTCTGGTAAAAAAGAAAGATGGCGGCATCCGCTTTTGTGTAGATAAATCAGATAACTCACAAAGATGCCTATCCATTGCCACGTATTGAAGAGTCTCTAACTGCTCTAGGCTCCTCAGCCTATTTCTCCACATTAGACTTAACCAGCAGGTACTGGCAAGTGCCCATGGCCCCTGAGGATAGAGAAAAGACTGCTTTTACCACTCCTATGGGCCTGTTCGAATTTAACTGTATGCCGTTCGGACTGTGCAATGCTCCCGGGACTTTTCAAAGGCTAATGGAGCGGTGTTTAGGCCACAAGAACTTTGAGACGGTGCTGTTGTATCTGGATGACATTATCATCTATTCTAAAACTTATGAGGACCATTTAAAGCACTTAGCTGAGGTGTTTGAAATCCTTATTAAATATGGCCTCAAAATTAAACCGTCCAAATGTCACCTGCTTAAACCTGCTGTGAAATACCTGGGACATGTTGTAGGCGCAGAGGGGGTCCAGCCTGATCCTGATAAGTTGGCTGCTGTCCGAAATTGGCCGGTCCCTACCACCGTGAAAGAGGTGAGGAGTTTCCTTAGCTTTGCTGGCTATTACCGGCGCTTTATCCCCCACTTTGCGCAAATAGCGGATCCAATCCAGGAACTCCTGAGGGGCAACCAAAAAGAGCCCAAAGACTCCTGTCCCCATTGAATGGAATGAAGAGAGAAGATCACATTCCAATTGTTAAAAAAGAAGTTGACGGAGCCTCCTGTGCTGGGGTACCCAGACTACAGTAAGCCATTTCACCTTTACACAGATGCCAGTAAGAAAGGCCTGGGAGCAGTGCTGGCTCAAGTGCAAGAGGGAAAAGAGAGTGATAGCTTACGCCAGCCGGTCCTTAAAGGGAGCTGAAAAGAATGATCAGAACTACAGCTCTTTCAAATTGGAGTTTCTGGCCTTAGTGTGGGCGGTAACAGAAAAGTTCAAGGACTATCTGGCTGCTACTCCATTTATTGCATTCACTGATAATAACCCTCTAGCCCACCTGAATACTGCTAAACTGGGGGCCTTAGAACAGAGATGGGCTTCCCGCCTTGCTAATTACGATTTCACTGTAAAGTACCGGGCTGGCCGTTCAAATGATAATGCTGATGCCCTGTCAAGGCTCCCCACTGAAATAGCACCTGATGACATGCGGGATGCCTGGGAGGATGTAGAAATGCCAGCATTTTATAACAGGTTTGCTCAACAGGACCAGGCTCAAGCTGCCAATAACAGAGCCACTGATCCTCCATCCTCTAACAAGCCTGAACCCAGAGAGGAAAAGTGGATTAAGTTGCAATCAGAGAGTAGAGTTCTCGGTGAACTGCTGGACTTCCTCACCAGTGGCAGAGCCCCTGAAAGAATTCGACGAAAGACCGCAGACCCAGAACTAACCAAATTGTGGAGGCAGCGTCAACAACTTTTCCTTCAAAAAGGCCTATTGCTGCGAAGAAGCCTGGATCCTGTATCAAATGACAGAGTGCACCAGATCCTCATCCCACGTCGAGATGCAGGTATGGTTTTGGAAATGTATCATGACAGGTCTGGACATTTTGAGGTTCAAAAGACTGAGGCCACTGTCCGTAGGCGGTTCTATTGGGTCGGAATGAGAGAGGACATTGAGAGGTGGTGTCGGGAATGTACAGCCTGTGCCCTGAAGAGAGGTGAACACCATGATCAGAGAGCACCGCTGCATCCCATTGTAAGTACCGCCCCTCTTGAACTTGTTGCTATTGATCATGTAAAGTTGGAGCCCAGTCGCTCAGGGTATACCTATGCTATGACTATTATTGATCACTTCACCAAGTTTGTCGTAGCAGTGCCTGTGAACGACCTGACAGCCAAGACGACAGCTGAGTTGTTCTGGAAACACTTCCTCCTGCCCTACGGTTGTCCAGAAAAGATCCTCACCGACCAGGGACCCGCCTTTGAGTCTCATCTGTTCCAGGAGCTGTGCCGATTACACAACTGCCACAAGGTCCGGACCACGGCCTATCATCCACAAGGTAATGGACTCTGTGAAAAGATGAATCAGACCTTGATCGAAATGCTGAGAGCCGTGCCTCCTGAGACCAGAGGAGATTGGCCTAACCTGCTACCACAACTCATGTACACCTACAATAATACCATTCATTGTTCCACCGGGTACACTCCCTTTTACCTGATGTTTGGGCGTCAGGAGTAAATTGCCTGCGGATCATTCCCTGGATGTACAAGTGCCTGACACCATAAATCCCCTGCCTAAAACTGACTGGGTAATTGAACACCAAAGGCGCCTGTTAAATGCTAAAGAGATTGTCCAGGAGCGTATGGAAAGTGCCCGAGAACGGCAACAAAGAGACTATGATCTGGCAGCCCATGCAGAGCCTCTTGCCGTGGGGATGTTGTATGGTTAAAAGATAACCACCGCACCAGTAAGTTGGACAGCAAATGGGAGCGGACTCCCTATGTTGTATCTGCCATCCCCAATGCTGGAACTCATACTTATGAAATTACCAGGGAAGGTAAGGGTTCCCAAATTGTTCACAGAAACCACCTAAAACTCTGCATGACAAAGGGGCCCATTGCTGGAGACTCCGGACCCCAGTCTCCTGTGCCAGAACTTTCTGCTCAGCCTGTGGAGCCTATGCAGGCTGTGGCAGATCTATTAAATGATGCTGAACCACTCCATTGGTTCCTCACACCCTAGTTAAACTTGTTGGTGCCTGCTCCAGCACCCACCGGCCTTTCATCTCCAGAGGAGCCGGATCAGGGTACCAGTGGCGAGGTCCCACTGAGGGAGACCCTCCTGCTCCTTCTGCTCCTTCTGTTCTTCCTCCAATCCCGTTGCCATGGGAGGAAGAGACTCCCATTCTAAGGAGATCCACCCGGGTAACCAGGGGCGCCCGCCAGTCCGTTTGGGATACTTTGACTATGCTGGTGGCATCTCCCCCTGGAAACTCCTGTGTAAGTTATCAGTTAAGTAAGCTTTGTGCTCAGAATGGACTCCCCAGTGCGAGCCTCCATGCACTATTATATTGCATTCTGTTTGATTCTATTCTGTTATGGACTTATATACTTACCATGGACTGTCCTGGTTTTATATTTAAACACGCTGTGCCAGGTCACTGCCCCTGTTCCATATGGTTACCTGATAAGAAGAGAACGTCGCCCTGTTTCCCTTCCATTTATATGCTATGTCTTATTCATGTTTTATATTGTTGCATGTGTATCTTTATGCCTATTGTTGTGTAGAAGGGACACCCCACTAGAGTACGAGGCCGTACTCATTTCAAAGCAAGGGGTATGCAGCATACGGGTGTTAATACCCGACACTGCAAAAGGTTTATTATGTGTATGTACCTTTAATTTATTTCCTTGTACAGGCCTGCAGGGGTAGTGTCTACTACAGCCACTAGAGGGAGACAGTGCGCCCCACTATATATAGGTAGGCCCCAGCATAGGAGAGTTAGTTCAGTGCAGACAGTTGTCTGTGAAGTGTGTGCAGACCGAGTAGTCTGTGTGGGACTCCTTTCATGTCCTCAGCAGGTAGCAAGGAAATCCTCCAAGTGTAAAGAACCAAGGATAGAAGCCGACTAACAGGTATTTGGGCCTTGGATTATAAAGTAACCCAGGAATAGACAGGTCAGAAGAACTGAAGAGTACCTGAGGAATAGTGGAGAGTCAAATCCCTGTGCAGATTTAGGCCTGCTTGATCTAAGAGGAGTTGCAATCTATATTCATCTGTGATCTATTCATCTGAAACTACTCTGCACTTCAATGTATTAAGGAACTGCGCTTCCATCCATTTATGTGTATGATTACCATCAAAGCTTCAGTAAAGTTCAAGTTTGTTTTATCATCACGTGGTTCCTCAGTTATTCCTGCTATCAGCAAGCGGCGTGCCACCGTTACTTGGCACTGGCGTCACGAACATTACCTATCACTACCTGCCCTTGCAGAGAGTCAGCTGTCCCAGGTTAGTGGTCACAATTGCACTACAACATCCAGGAACACTATTAACCCTAACTTGAGTACGCTGCACCTCATGCAGGGCGCAGAAGGAAAGGCATGCCAAATGGTTTTTGGAAGGTGGATTTTGCTAGACTGGTTTTTGACACCATGTCCCATTTGAAGCCCCCGATGCACCCCTAGAGTAGAAACTCCATAAAAGTGACTCTATCTAAGAAACTACACCCCTCAAGGTATTCAAAACCAGTTTTATAAACTTTGTTAACCCTTTAGGTGTTCCTCAAGAGTTATTGGCAAATGGAGATGAGATTTCAGAATTTCTATTTTTGTTACCTTGTCTCAAAACAAGTGTAATATAGAGCAACCAAAAATCATATTTACCCTAAAATAGTACCAACAAAACTGACACCTTATCCCGTAGTTTCCAAAATGGGGTCGATTTTTGTGAGTTTCTACTGTAGGGGTGCATCAGGGGGCTTCAAATGGGACATATTGTCAAAAAACCAGTCCAGCAAAATCTGCCTTCCAAAAACCATATGGCGTTCCCTTCCTTCTACGCCCTGCCGTTTGGCCATACAGCAGTTTACGACCACATATGGGGTGTTTGTGCAAACAAGAGAATCAGGGCAATAAATATTAAGTTTTGTTTGGCTGTTAACCCTTGCTTTGTTACTGGAAAAATTGATTAAAATGGAAAATTTGCAAAACAATTGCTGTTTTGGGACCGTTTTTGTCTTTTGTTAATTACATTGTTGAACTGACAGGTTAGATTGTGTGCTATTTCTATAGAGCAGGTTGTTACGGACGCGACAATACCAAATATGACTACTTTTTAGGGGTTTTTGTTTTAGTTTTACATAATAAAGCATTTTTGAAAAAAATTATTTTTAGTGTCTCCACATTCTGAAAGCCACAGTTTATTTTATATTTTTTGGGCGACTGTCTTATGTAGGGGCTCATTTTTTGCGGGATGAGGTGACGGTTAGATTGGCACTATTTGGGGGTAATATGTCTTTTTGATCACTTGCTATTACACTTTTTGTGATGTAAGGTGACAAAAAAATGGCTTTTGACAACGTTTTTATTTAATTTTTTACAGTTTTTACTTGAGGGGTTAGGTCATGTTATATTTTTATAGAGCAGATTTTTACGGACATGGAGATACCCAATATGTCTACTTTTTAGTTTTTTTTTAAATTTAACACTAAAAGCATTTTTGAAACAAAAAAATCATGTTTTAGTCTGAGAAGCAATGTTTTAGGTAGGGGCTCATTTTTGCGGGATGAGATGGCGGTTTGATTCGTACTATTTTGGGAGGCATACGCTTTTTGATCGCTTTGTATTACACTTTTAGTGATGTAAGGTGCCAAATAAATGGCTTAATTACACCATTTTTTTCTTTTTATGGCGTTCACCTAACGAGTTCAGTCATTTGATATTTTTATAGAGCAGATTTTTACGGACGTGCAATGTGCTGACACAGCCCGCACAGCCTCCCGCCGCCCGCAACCACCCTCCCTGCACCCCCGCAGCCATAATATGATTGGGGGCTGCAGGGGGTTAAAATGAACACTTTGGGGGCATTAACTCTCTGATCCCCAGAGATCGCACAGAGCGCTGCAAACCGTGGGTCTGAATTGACCTGCAGTTTGCAGAGATCGCCCGATATGGGGGTCACAGGACCCCCTGGGCATTGTAACAAGGTACCTGCTGAATGATTTCAGCAGGTACCTTGTTCCGATCACTGCCGGCTGAGCAGCAGTGATCGAAACTACTCATGACGTGCCTGTACGTCATGGGTCCTGAGGACTCGGAAACAATGACGTACCGATCGTCATGCGTCCTTAAGGGGTTAAAAGAGGAAGGAGAGTCCTCATTACCACCCAGGAGTTCTGAATGTATAAATTATGTATCATAATTGTGTAGTCTCATGCTATAATGTACATAATGGGGATCATTTATCAAACTGGTGTAACGGAAAACTGGCTTATTTGCCCATAGCAATGAATCAGATTCCTCCTTTCACTTTCCAAAGGAGTGGCCCAAATTGAAAGGTGGAATCTGATTGGTTGCTATGGGCAACTAAGCCATTTCCACTCACACCAGTTTAATAAATAACGCCCAATATACTTATGACTTTGTTAAAGGTTTACTAAAAGTGGCATTCCCCTTTAAACATTACTGCTCTATATACAGTTCTTCATTCAGACTAGATCTCTGATGACATCAGCAGTAGCCAGGAGCCCCGCCCCTTAGAATACTGAAGCTGTATGACATCACAATGCTGTGTCCAGGGTTCTATGTGTTGGGGTGCACTGGATTCTTTTGAGGGTTAGATGTTGGAGACGATGGATTCAAGAAGAATTGTTCTTGTTTTTCTTTTCTTTTTATATTTTATGTTTACGGAAAGCCCACAAAAACACCTGCAGGTAATGGCTATTATCACCGGGGGTTTATCTTACGGAATGGGGGCTGAATATTGTATTTATCCTTACATGATTACGAGTCCTAGAGGCAAATCTGGCTGGTATCTCTGTGGCTTGGAGATCAGGTTATAGGACAGTGGGCTGTGTGCGGCATTGTAGCTGAGCCCCATTTACTTGGATGGCGCTGAACTGCAAAACCGTACACAACCCCTGGAACAAGAGGGAGGATATTTCAGAAAGAAAGCTGTAAGGTTTCTAATCTGAAACCATGGCCTTAAATGATGACATCCACTAGTGGGCACTTACTAAATACTGATTTATTGTCATCTTCTGACGTTGCCTCTTGTCCTCGTTTTGGGGTTCAGCTTCCGCTATCATTGATTTCATGTCTTTATTTTTCTTCATTCTTTCATGGACAGTGACTTTCCCAGGATCAGGGAGTACAACCCCGGTCCGGACAGCGCTAGTGCAAATAACAGTGAGTAGTCAAGTCCTTCCTCTCCTATTTCTACTCTCATTATCCTCTAGGATCTAGAGATGTTGGACAATGTCTTGTAGAATATGTTCTCTATGATAAGAATTGATAACTGAGCATCTTGTGTCTTTATTACCAGTCATGTACCGCGTTGTCCTGCCGCTATGCGGATTTCTATTGCTTGCCGCCGTGATTACCATCTTTTGCTGGTGAGTTTACAATTTTCTTCTACTCTACAGATCACAATATTCTCTATACACTGTATTGTCTGACCTACAGGGAGCGCAGTAACTACTGCAGCCAAGTTATAATACAGGGGCAGGATCGGGCAGGGATGTAATCATGTAACTGCTGTCCACTCTTTCCCAGTCCTGTATTATGATGTGATAAAGAATATAGCACTATTGTATATCCTTCCTGCCTGTTATATACTGCACCTTTATAGCTCACCCCCTGTAGTGGGGAGGGGGTCATGGGTATATTCTGATGGGGAACTGAAGATCATCATCTGTAGCGGCTAATGTCAGGACATTTCTCTGTCTCACAGTTACAAGTACATCAAGGCCTGGCGCCGGCGGGAGACAGAAACAGGCAACTGATCTAGCGATGGTTCGAGTGGAGAAGCCAGGTAATCATTTCTATGTAATAACATATATAATGGGGGTCCAGGTAGAGCTTAGGGTTACCTCTCATATCTGCTGATCACACACATTGTGGGTCCTTCTATTACCCCATTATTCAGCATCATGTCTGCTGATGAGCTGCATCACTATATTACTGCATTGCTCATAATGTTAAAAGTATATATTCTGTTATATCTACTACCTGCTGATGGTTTCCTTTTCATTTTGTAGTTGTTCAAAAGCCTTTAGTGCAAATTAAGAAAAATAACATCAGACCAGCCATAGATAACATCAAGAAAGATAACATCAGACCAGTCATAGATAACATCAAGAAAGATAACATCAGACCAGCCATGAATGACATCAAGAAAGATAACATCAGACCAGCCATGAATAACATCAAGAAAGAAATGACAATTATTGAACAACTTAAAGCTGCCAAAAAGAGGAGGAGAAAATAATGAAAATAACACCTAAAATAGAGGAGGAAAAAATCATGAAAAAACCATCCAAAACAGATCAGGAGAATATCACGAGACCATCCCGCCTGAAACGGTTCCATAAATGGATTCAAAAAGGACCCAGAAGAAGAACACCTGCTGCAGCTGCCGGTCCATGGACTAAATGGCGTTAATACCATCATGCCCATCAGTCCTAAAGCCTTGGAACACCATCAACAGTGGCCATATCTGTCTGTCTGTCTGTCCCTCTGTTTGTCTATCTGTATGTCCGTCTTTCCCCTGTCTGTCTGTCTATCTATCGTAGAATACATAGGCAGATGGAAGACACCTGGAGGGTGTACATCTCATCCACACTTTTTAATGTAGGTGAGATGAAAAATCCAGGAAAGTTGGGTTTCCTTAGTAAATTTACTTTGCTGAGGTTTTTATAAATTTTATTTCCGGGCCTGAATTTTTTTGGAATGGCAGGTAGGTTGGCAGTGGGACCTGCCATTCCCTCCCCCTCAGGACTCCCCCTTTCCCACCAATCAGCCCAGGTGATGCTGTTACTGGGGCATAAAACTGTTGACAACTGCAGTCAAGGTCTCAGTCTTGAAAGGCACAGTAGCCACAGTGGAACATCTGTGCTCTGAATACTGTTATGTGTGAACTGATCTCTATGTGATGTCGCTGTTTTGTTGCTGGACCAAATACAGCCAAGTTGTATTTTTAACCCCTGAAGCCTCTGAATTTTGTCATTTTGTTAACATGAGACCAACAAAGATTCCTTTGCAGTATGCTGCCCCAGGGCTTATCGTGCACCAGGTTTTTGGGATGCCGATTGGTGGTGCAGCCTTATTAGTTTGCTGTGTCACGGCGCTCTTACCTGGATACCGTCGCTCCCCAGGGTTAGGCTCCATAGAAATAAATTGGAGAGTCGTAGTTTGTAGAGAATAAGCTGAGTCTAAACTTTGTAAAGTTTAACAGACAATACTTGATCTTTCTTTTGGTTCCAGCAGGTTTTGGGGTAAACTGGCAGCTGAACTTGGATATCTTGCTTTATCTTTCTCTGCTGTGCTAATCTCTGACTTCAGTCCGTGTTCTGGACTTTGTGTCAGTTCTGGGTTAGGGGCCAGTATTAGGGTTAGGGGGTAGAGATGTCCCGAAAAATTCGGTCCGCCCCGATACATCATCATTGAGTAAACTTTGACTCTGTACCTCACAGTCAGCAGACACATTCCAGCCAATCAGTATACCCTCACTCCCAGACCCTCCCACCTCCTATCAAAAAGCAAGAACAGCATCCATCTTAGGTTCATTCTGAAGCTGCAGTGTTAGTTAGAGCAGGGAGAGTGCTGCTGCTGCCGAATTAATAGGGAAGCGTTAGCTAGGACAGTGTTCTGTGTCCACTCCAGTCCTCAAAGGCTCATCTCCTATAAGGACAGTGTCCTAACAGCGGTCCAAAAATCCCTTTTAGGGCTGGTACATCAGTCTGCTTTTATTTATTTTTCTATATATATATATTGCAGTTTCCTGCCCTTGTGTGTTCCACAAAGCGTCGAACGCACATGGCCAGTATTCTTGCTTTGCGGATGTGGATGGGAAAACACATACGGTTTTGCAAATGTAGCCATAGGGTTAATTTTCAGTATTAGGCCTCATTCACACGACCGTATGGCTTTTTCAGTATTTTGCGGTCCGTATTTTGCGGATCAGTGGTTCCGTTTTTCTTCCGTTGTGTTTCCGTTTCGGTTCCGTTTTCCGTTCCGTTTTCCGTTATGGCATATACAGTATACAGTAATAACATAGAAAAAAATTGGGCTGGTCTTAACATTTTCAATAGATGGTTCCGCAAAAAGCAGACGGATACGGAAGACATACGGATGCACTTCCGTATGCTTTCCGTTTTTGCGGACCCATTGACTTGAATGGAGCCACTGAACGTGATTTGCGGACAAGAATAGGACATGTTCTATATTTAAGCGGACGGAAAAACGGAAGCGGAAGGCATACGGAGACACTTCAGTATTTTTGCGGTCCCATTGAAGTGAATGGTTCAGTATACTGTCAGTATACTGAACTGAAAAAACGGCCAGTATACGGTCCGCAAAATACTGTCGTGTGAATGAGGCCTTAGGGTTAGGGGTCAGTATGGCATTGTATTAGCATTAGGGGTCAATATTAGATCTAGAGACTAGTATTAGACTTAGGGTTTGGGGGTCAGTATTAGGGTTAAGGGTCAGGGGCCAGTTCGGCCACACACCCGCTCTAACTGCCCCCAAAACACATAGGAGTGCCCTACATCCACACCAAAGCTGCTGTCGAACCTGAAATCAAACAAAGAAGAATTAACACTAAAGCAAACATTGCCCGCATCATATCTATAAAAAAAAAAACTGTCTAACATAAGACCGAAACCTCGCCGATTCCCAACGCCCAATCTTCCGAATTACCTCCTCACTGACTCCCAATCTGGCCACCTCCGTCACTGCTCCTATCCTGAGCGGGTGCCCAGAATACCCTGTTCCCTCGACTCCAAGAGCTTTCAAGCATTTCTTGAACACCGCCAAAAATTGAAAACGGGACAAAAGCGAACCGTCCTCATGCCGGAGAAAAGGCAACGTATCCCTACCTAATCCCACACTATCACCCTCCACACACCGGACTGGGCACATAAAACAACCAGGAACTGCAAACAACGTAAACTGGCAACCCCTACCTTCCTGATCCGTTTTCGACTTCGAATCTGAACCACAACCCTGTCCAAATATAAGTCCACATCATCACACTTCAAACCCCCGCTCTACTGACACTGACACTCACCAACTCCCCTAATCTAAAAGCCCCAAAAATGCTAATGCAAATGCCGTCCTAAATAAACCCACTTCCCACCCGAACTAAAAACAACGCCCAACTTTTCTCTTTTCTTATCTCCAAAAGAAACTTAAAAGCAACCCGCCTCCCTGGTCTTCGACCTTACTTCCCCTATGCCATCCCTTCAAAACCTACCGAACCCAAAAAGTTTTTGTCTGGTCAGTTAAGCCACGCAACCTTAACCCATACGCTAGACATGCAATAAAACGGTTTACCTGAGAAACAGACCAACCTTCCTCTTTAAAATGCCCTAATAACAGCACCAATATCATCTCTCCATCATCAACGCATGCCTCAAGCCGGGAGCTCCACCTCTCCCAGGTCTCCCACGCCTTACCATATGCCTTCCAGGTACCAGGACTCAGCGAGTCCTTCAACAACCTCACTATCGCTCCTCCAGGATTTCCCAAAGCCAAATCGGACACTCCAGACCCTCTTCCTCTGCTTCTGGCACTAGAAGCCGAAACCACTCCCACTGTGAATGAGAAAGAGCATCCGCCACAGAATTAGACACCCCTGCAACATGCTTTGCGACCACGCAAGACCAGAAATTGCAAGAGCCTAATAAACAAGATGCCGATAAACTGTTGATAGCCTGAACCACCCCAAGTTATCACAATGGAAACGCACCTTTCTATTGGCGAATCGCTCTCCCCACAACACTACCGCCATGACAATGGTAAATAGTTCCAAAAGAGCCAGGTTACCCAGCCACACGTAAACCACGTCTCCGGCCACTGACCCGCACACCATTGTCCCTTGCAATAAGCCCCAAAACCAACTCCCCAAGACGCGTCCGTATATAACTCAAAATCAACATTATCACAAGCGTCCCCCATAACTAACGTCTGACCATTGTACTGTTGTAAAAACTCTGCCCATACCCTTAAATCCCCTTTCAATTCCTTTCGTAGCCGTGCAGTGATGTGGCGCTGACACAGCCGTCGTAGCCGCGTCTGCAAAAAATTCGATCCATCGGCATAATCCGGCATGCAAAGTTACGTCTTCCCAATAATAACTGCAAGTCCCGCAACCTAATCTTTCCCGTTTTATGGCCTTACATACCTCCTGCCGCAGATTCAACAGTTTTTCCTCCGGAAGTCTACACTCCATCCTGACACTGTCTATAACATTTCACAAAAAACACAACAATTCCGACGCTGGACCCACCGTCTTCTCACCAGCCAGCAGTACCCCAAAATGCGCAAAAACCGACTAACATATGCAGTAACAAAAGAACAAACCCGAGCTTTCCGGCAGCCCTAAACAAAAAAATCATCTAAATAGTGAATAACCGATGAACAACCCGAAACGTCAACCACTACCCATTCTAAAAATGAACTAAACATTTCAAAATACGCACAGGAAAGCGAACACCCCATGGGTAAGCACCTATCTACAAAATAACTCCCTTCCCAAAAACAACCCAACAAATGCAAGCTCTCCACATTAAGCGGTAACAAGCGAAAAGCTGCTTCAATGTCAACCTTTGCCATTAGCGTTCCCGGCCCCACCATCTTACCCAATTCACAGCCGCATCAAATGATGTATACACCACTGAACATAAATCGGCATCTATGCCGTAATTGAATGAGCGCTCCTTTTGGATATGACAAATGGTGAATGAGCCGAAACTTGTTTGGCTCCTTCTTAGGCACCACCCCAATAGAGAAACTTTTAGATTGACCAACGGAGGCACCCTAAACGGGCCCGCCATCCGCCCCAACTCCACCTCCTTCCTTAACTTCCCAGAAACTACCTTGGGGGTGATCAAGAGCGGACCTCAGATTCTTATGAACCAGGGGCCCCGCCGGCGTAAATGATGGATTAAGAAAACCGAACTTAAAACTGTTAACAAATAAAAGTGGCCGCTGCCCGATCTGGGTACCTATCTAGGAACTCCTGCATCTATTCCACCCGCACTGGAGTCAGATTTTTTTCCAGCAGCGTCCCCGCCCTCCCTTTGTTTTCCCCCTCTAAAAACACGGGCTGGCTCCATGGGGGCCCCCGCACAAGGTGCATTCGTGCTTAAATTTGCACTTAGCCCCGGATCTGCAATTTCCTTGGTTGAAAAGGAAACATAAGCCCTTCGCTGATGCTGCCGCAAGCGTTCCCGTTGTTGACCCCTCAAGCGCCCCGGAAGGGCTGCACCGTCCTAGTCGGTGCCGTCACCAGTAACCAAAGCCCAATATCCTTGTGATCCCACCGGATATCAGGCCTAACCGCCCTGCGTTGCCGAAACTGTTCGTCATAGTGGAGCCAACCCACCCCGGCGTAAACCCGATACGCTAGTATAGCGAGCGCTTGCAGCCAGTTGCTAAACGTGCATGGGATTAACCAATAACCAGGGTGCAGGGAACGGTGAAGGTCACTGTTCGGGGGCAGGTGTTGCGGAGGTCACTGTTAAGGGAGCAGGGTACTGTAGAAGTCACTGTTAAATGGGTGAGCGCAGTGGAGGTCTCTCTTAAGGGGTAGGGTACTGTTGAGGTCACTGTTAAGGGGGTGGGGTGTTGTGAATGTCACCGGTAAAGGGGTGGTGTGAGGCGGGGTCACTGTTAAGGGGATGGTTCACTGTGCAGGTCAAAGTTGAGGGAGTGGGGTGCTGTGGAGGTAAATGTTAAGGTGGCGTGGACTTGTGGAGATCACTGTTAAGGGCTAGATCACTGTGGCGGGTAACTGTTAAGAGGGTGGGCTGCGGTGGAGGTCTTTGTTAGAGGGGCGGTGGGGTGTTGTGGAAGTCACATTTGAAGGGGGTGGGGCACTTTGGGGGTTCAGTGTTGAGGGCTGGGGTGCTATTGAGGTCACTGTTAAGGAGACGGGTTGAGGTAGAGGTCACTGTTATGGGAGACATAGTCTATCTTATAACAGCACACACAAACATTAAAGGAAAATAGTGGAAATATACCCGTGCGAACCTGGGTCCTTCTGCTAGTATATATATATATATATTTGTGGTCATGGCTACCTGTGAGCGAAGCGGGAAGCATGCCTAACCCGGGACCCTACACTGGCTGACTTGTTCCTGGAGCCAGGAATGCGGGTAGGCCTAAAAGGGGCATACCCTAATGAGAACAACAGAGAAAAGGGGTGGGAGGGAGGGAGGGGCATGAGAGGGATGTATGCCGGGTTGAGAGAGCCCATGAATAAATGGGGCAGACACCCCTCCCAGAAATGCAGGCTGAACTTCAGCCTTCATTATATAATTATATATTATATACACATATAATCCACAGTGGGAAATGATAAGATCTGCCTTGACCAAACATTGGGAATTGTTAGGTTTAGATACAACTTTGGATGAAGTTTTACCACCATTTCCATCTATTACCTATAGAAAGTCCCAGAATTTTAGAGACATTTTATGCCTTTGGGTCACAGGGTCAAAGATGGGGTTGCTCACCTTGTTGCCAATGTGTCGCTTGTCCAAATTTAGACAAAGCCTCTCACTTTTCCAACCCTACTAGAACCACCAAACAATACAAGATTACTCATAATATTACATGTGGTACATCAGGAGTAATCTATCTGGCACAATCTTCATGCCAACTCATTTATGTGAGAATTGAGGAGACGTGTCAGGGAAGGGGCGAAGGATGAGAATGATTTAACGAAATTAAAATCTATTCCTAGGCATTTTAAAGAATTCCATAACTGTGAAAGATCTCAGTTTCATGTAAGAGGCATTGATCGTGTCCTTATATCCATAAGAGGTGGTAACTGGAAAAAACTACTTGCTGAAAAGAAGGTAAGATGGATTACGTTGCCCCATTTGGGTTAAATGAATATCTGATTTTCTCACCAGACTTGTGATTTTTAATTTTTGCTTCTTCTCCTTGGTCCCAAAATGGTCACTGATTTAATTACCTTATTTTATTTCTTTTTACTCATTGTTTATATGTGTTGTTTTTTAGGTCATTCATACCTACAAGCTATTAGTGGAAGAGGTATAGATTCATGGAGAATGATATGGTCGGACTTGAGATGAGGGTGCACCACCAATGAGGTCAGGTGAGGCGATCGCCTCAAGCAGCACCGGGAATTGATAAGATGGGGGGCAGCCGAAGGGCCATGGGCTGAAGGTAGAGGTTAGTTTAAGAAATTGGCATTGGGAAAGGGGCGCAGTTTCAGTTTTCGCCTCAGGCAGCAGAAAGTCTAGGTGCACCCCTGGCATGGAGATGCTCCATATCAAGAAGGATATATAGAGGGTTATTTATTATCCTGAAATACACCTCCATTAGGTATATTTCAGGCGCAGATTGCGTTGTAATAGTTAGTTGCGCCGCAATCTACGACTTTTCCCAGCTCAAGCCAGGTCTAAAAAAGTGAAAGGGACATGCCTCTTTTAGACACAGAAAATGATCTAAATGTAAGCCAGCAAGGCAACTATCTTACAAAAAAACTGGCGCTTGATACGCCGGAATTATGTAGAGGCCGGCGGCGCTTCAAAACTCAGCAGATTCATAGCCACATATAGGGGTTATTAGTACGGCGTCTAGAATGCTGGTCTCAATAAATGGCCCCCACAGACTTTTAACCCCTTAGGCCTCTTTCACACGGGCGTTGCGGGTGCACTCCGTCAAACAGTGCGGGTGCGTTGCGGGAATCGCCGCGATTTTTCCCTGCGAGTGCAAAGCGCTGTCATGCGTTTTGCACGCGCGGGAGAAAAATCGGGCCATGTGATGCTGTGACATCATCACAGGTCCTTTTCCTACTAGCAAGCTAACGGAGAGGATGCCGGGCTTCGCGATCAAATGGACCAGGTAAGTTATTATTAGTTTATTATTTTTAACCCATTCTGCACCGGTTTAAACATTAGGAAGATGGCCAAGGGTATTATTTTACATTATAACTATGTTATAATGTGAAATAATACAGAACCGGTTACACATCCCGATGGTTGCATAGCAACCATGCGGGAAAATCGCAAAGCATCCGCACTTGCTTGCGGATGCTTGCGATTTTCCCGCAGCCCCATTCACTTCTATGGGGCCTGCGTTCCGTTAAAAACGCAGAAGATAGAGCATGCTGCGATTTTCACGCATCGCAAAAGTGATGCGTGAAAATCAACTGTCATGTGCACAGCCCCATAGAAGTGAATGGGTCCGGATTCAGTGCGGGTGCAATGCGTCCTCCTCACGCATTGCACCCGCGGCAAACTCGCCCGTGTGAAAGGGACCTTAAGGACTCAGCCCTATTTCACCCTAAGGACTCAGCCATTTTTGCAAATCTGACCAGTGTCACTTTATGTGGTGATAACTTTAAAACGCTTTTTCTTATCTAGGCCATTCAGAGAATTTTTTCATCACATATTGTACTTCATGACAGTGGTAAAATGATAAAATACTAAATTTACCCAAAATTTAGAAAAATTTGCAATTTTCCAAGTTTCAATTTCTCTACTTCTATAATACATAGTAATACCGCCAAAAATAGTTATTGATTTACATTCCCCATATGTCTACTTCATGTATCGATCATTTTGGGAATGCTATTTCATTTTTGGGGACGTTATAAGGCTTAGAAGTTTAGAAGCAAATCTTGAAATTTTTCAGAAATTTTCTAAAACCCACTTTTTAGGGACCAGTTCAGGTCTGAAGTCACTTTGTGAGGCTTACATAATAGAAACCACCCAAAAATTACCCCATTCTAGAAACTACACCCCTCAAGGTATTCAAAACTGATTTTACAAACGTAATTAACCCTTTAGGTTTTCCACAAGAGTTAATGGAAAATGGAGATAAAATTTCAGAATTTCGATTTTTGGAAACTTTTCCATTTTAATCCATTTTTTCAGTACAAAGCAAGGGTTAACAGCCAAACAAAACTTAATATTTATTCCCCCGATTCTGTAGTTTGAACGAACATCCAATATGGGGTTGTAAACTGCTGTATGTGCAGCATACGGGTGTTAATACCCGACACTGCAAAAGGTTTATTATGTGTATGTACCTTTAATTTATTTCCTTGTACAGGCCTGCAGGGGGTAGTGTCTACTACAGCCACTAGAGGGAGACAGTGCGCCCCACTATATATAGGTAGGCCCCAGCATAGGAGAGTTAGTTCAGTGCAGACAGTTGTCTGTGAAGTGTGTGCAGACCGAGTAGTCTGTGTGGGACTCCTTTCATGTCCTCAGCAGGTAGCAAGGAAATCCTCCAAGTGTAAAGAACCAAGGATAGAAGCCGACTAAGAGGTATTTGGGCCTTGGATTATAAAGTAACCCAGGAATAGACAGGTCAGAAGAACTGAAGAGTACCTGAGGAATAGTGGAGAGTCAAATCCCTGTGCAGATTTAGGCCTGCTTGATCTAAGAGGAGTTGCAATCTATATTCATCTGTGATCTATTCATCTGAAACTACTCTGCACTTCAATGTATTAAGGAACTGCGCTTCCATCCATTTATGTGTATGATTACCATCAAAGCTTCAGTAAAGTTCAAGTTTGTTTTATCATCACGTGGTTCCTCAGTTATTCCTGCTATCAGCAAGCGGCGTGCCACCGTTACTTGGCACTGGCGTCACGAACATTACCTATCACTACCTGCCCTTGCAGAGAGTCAGCTGTCCCAGGTTAGTGGTCACAATTGCACTACAACATCCAGGAACACTATTAACCCTAACTTGAGTACGCTGCACCTCTCTTTTGGCGTCACGAACAGGATACGCACGCTTATTAGTGCAAGAAGCGTGAACTTTGTGCCTCATCCAGTTTGCTCTGTGACCAGAGTGACTTTTGGGACTTTATTTGCATTGTTGGGCCAGAAAAGTGTGCCTAAAGTGGACCGGAGCGCTGTCCAGTATTGCGCCATCCTTAAGAAAAGAACTGTGTACTTGAAAGCGATTTTTGGGAACTTTTTATAATCCTGCTTGCTGTCGGTGAATGGCACCCAAGATGGCCGCCCACCTCATGGACTGAAATTTGCTGCACCATTAGAGGAGTGTACAGGGTGCCACCCCTGAAGAGCGGGAAGCTCCGCCCCGCCCACTTGCCTGTGCTCAGTGGAAGGGCGTCGCCTCTACGCACCGCCGTGGCCCAGCCTTTGAACCCTGCACGTCATCGCGCGGGCGCGCGCCCGAGATCTCAGGGGAACTTGGATTGCGCTACACCGGAGTAAGTAAAAACTCCTGGGGGCTAGTGACATCAGTACCGGAGGGTTTGCATTGATAACCGAGACCCTGAGAGAGTCCCCGGACCTTAACCAAAGACAAAATCCGCTGGTCAGTACCTCCCAGCGTGGCATCGGGCCTGCACGCTGCTATCTTAAAGGGACCGCACCGGCCAGACTGTTGCTCCTAGCAACACCCCCAGTCGATTCAATACTTCTTCAAGCTGCGCATGTCGGATCCAGAGATAAGCAGAGCAGCCTGCCCCCAGGGAGCCTGTGGCCACAGGCGGTACCACAGCCACCAGCCTGATGCCGCTGACAATGCCATATTATTTCAGGGCCCCATGGTTTCCCCGCTATACAGGAGAGCCTCATACTTTGAAAGACTTTAAGGACAAAATGATGGCGTTGTTCAAACTATACCCTGTTAATGCAGAACAGCAGATGGAGATACTGTTAGCCCAGCTAGAAGGGGCAGCCCGCAGAGAAGTCATGTCCTGGCCTAACTCTGAGAGGAGCACCCTGGATCAAATTTTTAGCCGCCTCAGAACCACTTTTGAAGTACGGACCGCGTCCGAAGTAAAGATGCGCTTCTTTGGGAAGAAACAGAAACCTGGTGAGTCTCTCCGCGATTTTGCTCACTCTCTCCAGGAAGCCTTGGGGGCTGTTGTTCAGATAGATCCCAGGGAGGCTGATACCCAAGACCAGACCCTGAGGGAACAGTTCATTGCAGGGATATACAACGAACAGTTAAAAACCCAATTGAAAATGTTGTCTGCCCAACATCCTAGTAGCACCTTTCTGGACTTTAAAGAACTGGCCATTAGTATTTTGGGTCAAACCCTGCCTGCAGAACCAGTGGCCCCGTCTGAGCCCCTAGCTTGTAAACCTAAGCTGGCTATTATTAACCAGTCCGGGGCCAGCCAAGCAACCCAGGCTCCAACCTCTGATACTGTTGCTATGTTAGTGGAACAGGTTAATCATCTCACTAAAAGCCTGGAAAAAGTGTGCAGGAAATTAGAGGAGTGGGAGAAACCAGTAATGTTAGAAGAGGAATTGCTTCTACCTCCAAAGCCGTTTCCTCCTGCCTATCAGGAGTTTCACCCCAGAGATCCCGGGAGACGTATAAGTGACCGGTTTAAGGACCATAAGCGGCCTGTCTGTAGTTATTGTAAAAGTTGGGCCACACAGAATCTACATGCTGGCAGTTAAACGGGCCACCCTCGAGGCTGAGGACCGCCCCTCGGGAGGTAGAACAATAGGTCCAAAAGACCCAAGCTGGATGCCCGGTATGTAGGGTCCCGTCCTAAAATAAGTGTCAAAATCAATGGGATCCCTTTTGAAGCTTTGTTGGACACTGGGTCTCAAGTTACAACTATCCAGCAGCCTACCTTTGAAAAATACTGGGACTCCAGCCTACTAACCCAGCCACCTGAATCCTGGATGGAGATCATCGCAAGTAATGGCAAGCCAGTGAAAGTTCATGGATACTGGGAGCCCACTCTCCAGGTGGGAGAAGCTACTTTGCCTCAACAAGGTGTGATAGTGGTACAGGCCGGAGATAGAGGGGTCATCCTGTAATTGTAGGTACCAATGTCTTTAAAAACTGTTACCCTGAGGTGCTTGAAGCGCTGCACCAGACTCTGCCTACTGCTCCCTCTGCATCCAAGAAAGCCATCCAAAAGACTATCAGTGTACTGTGTGCTCAGCAGAGGTTTGCTAATGAGAAAGGGAGATCTGTACCGCCAGGATCCGTGATAATAGGCCGGTGACTCTGCCCCCAAACTCTCAAACTCTCCTGTGGTGTCGTGCCGTTCTTGGAGTCCAGGGCCAAGACTATCCAGCCCTGGTGGAGCCTATCCAGATGGAGAACTATCCTTATGTGAGAGCTGCCAAGTGCCTGGTGACCGTCTCCCAAGGTAAAGTACCTGTCCGTCTGATTAACCTGAGTGATCATCCTGTTGCGCTTACTAAGCACTGCCCTGTTGCCCAGCTTTCACAGGTATTCTTCCAGGATGTCATCCGCCTGCCTGTCACCGAGAAGCCGCCAGCTGCCGCTCGAGGACATCTTCCTGTGAGCGATTCACAAGTGCCCTGGTGGGAGGAACTCCATGTCGGGGACGAAGCTACCCCCAACATCAACTAGAGGGAATTCTGAATCTGGTAAAGAAACACCATCAGGCCTTCAGTAAACATGCAAAGGACTATGGAGAGGTCAGTGTCATTCAACACACCATACCCACTGGCTCTCATCCTCCCATCAAAGAGAGGTATAGACCCATACCACCTACTTCATACCAAACTGTTAAGGAGATGATCCAAGAAATGAAAGGCTCAAACATAATTCGGGACAGCCGTAGTCCCTGGGCTGCACCCCTGGTTCTGGTAAAAAGAAAGATGGCGGCATCCGCTTTTGTGTAGATTACAGAAAGATAAATCAGATAACTCACAAAGATGCCTATCCATTGCCACGTATTGAAGAGTCTCTAACTGCTCTAGGCTCCTCAGCCTATTTCTCCACATTAGACTTAACCAGCGGGTACTGGCAAGTGCCCATGGCCCCTGAGGATAGAGAAAAGACTGCTTTTACCACTCCTATGGGCCTGTTCGAATTTAACTGTATGCCGTTCGGACTGTGCAATGCTCCGGGACTTTCCAAAGGCTAATGGAGCGGTGTTTAGGCCACAAGAACTTTGAGACGGTGCTGTTGTATCTGGATGACGTTATCATCTATTCTAAAACTTATGAGGACCATTTAAAGCACTTAGCTGAGGTGTTTGAAATCCTTATTAAATATGGCCTCAAAATTAAACCGTCCAAATGTCACCTGCTTAAACCTGCTGTGAAATACCTGGGACATGTTGTAGGCGCAGAGGGGTCCAGCCTGATCCTGATAAGTTGGCTGCTGTCCGAAATTGGCCGGTCCCTACCACCGTGAAAGAGGTGAGGAGTTTCCTTAGCTTTGCTGGCTATTACCGGCGCTTTATCCCCCACTTTGCGCAAATAGCGGATCCAATCCAGGAACTCCTGAGGGGCAACCAAAAAGAGCCCAAAGACTCCTGTCCCCATTGAATGGAATGAAGAGAGAGATCACATTCCAATTGTTAAAAAAGAAGTTGACGGAGCCTCCTGTGCTGGGGTACCCAGACTACAGTAAGCCATTTCACCTTTACACAGATGCCAGTAAGAAAGGCCTGGGAGCAGTGCTGGCTCAAGTGCAAGAGGGAAAGAGAGAGTGATAGCTTACGCCAGCCGGTCCTTAAAGGGAGCTGAAAAGAATGATCAGAACTACAGCTCTTTCAAATTGGAGTTTCTGGCCTTAGTGTGGGCGGTAACAGAAAAGTTCAAGGACTATCTGGCTGCTACTCCATTTATTGCATTCACTGATAATAACCCTCTAGCCCACCTGAATACTGCTAAACTGGGGGCCTTAGAACAGAGATGGGCTTCCCGCCTTGCTAATTACGATTTCACTGTAAAGTACCGGGCTGGCCGTTCAAATGATAATGCTGATGCCCTGTCAAGGCTCCCCACTGAAATAGCACCTGATGACATGCGGGATGCCTGGGAGGATGTAGAAATGCCAGCATTTTATAACAGGTTTGCTCAACAGGACCAGGCTCAAGCTGCCAATAACAGAGCCACTGATCCTCCATCCTCTAACAAGCCTGAACCCAGAGAGGAAAAGTGGATTAAGTTGCAATCAGAGAGTAGAGTTCTCGGTGAACTGCTGGACTTCCTCACCAGTGGCAGAGCCCCTGAAAGAATTCGACGAAAGACCGCAGACCCAGAACTAACCAAATTGTGGAGGCAGCGTCAACAACTTTTCCTTCAAAAGGCCTATCGCTGCGAAGAAGCCTGGATCCTGTATCAAATGACAGAGTGCACCAGATCCTCATCCCACGTCGAGATGCAGGTATGGTTTTGGAAATGTATCATGACAGGTCTGGACATTTTGAGGTTCAAAAGACTGAGGCCACTGTCCGTAGGCGGTTCTATTGGGTCGGAATGAGAGAGGACATTGAGAGGTGGTGTCGGGAATGTACAGCCTGTGCCCTGAAGAGAGGTGAACACCATGATCAGAGAGCACCGCTGCATCCCATTGTAAGTACCGCCCCTCTTGAACTTGTTGCTATTGATCATGTAAAGTTGGAGCCCAGTCGCTCAGGGTATACCTATGCTATGACTATTATTGATCACTTCACCAAGTTTGTCGTAGCAGTGCCTGTGAACGACCTGACAGCCAAGGCGACAGCTGAGTTGTTCTGGAAACACTTCCTCCTGCCCTACGGTTGTCCAGAAAAGATCCTCACCGACCAGGGACCCGCCTTTGAGTCTCATCTGTTCCAGGAGCTGTGCCGATTACACAACTGCCACAAGGTCCGGACCACGGCCTATCATCCACAAGGTAATGGACTCTGTGAAAAGATGAATCAGACCTTGATCGAAATGCTGAGAGCCGTGCCTCCTGAGACCAGAGGAGATTGGCCTAACCTGCTACCACAACTCATGTACACCTACAATAATACCATTCATTGTTCCACCGGGTACACTCCCTTTTACCTGATGTTTGGGCGTCAGGGTAAATTGCCTGCGGATCATTCCCTGGATGTACAAGTGCCTGACACCATAAATCCCCTGCCTAAAACTGACTGGGTAATTGAACACCAAAGGCGCCTGTTAAATGCTAAAGAGATTGTCCAGGAGCGTATGGAAAGTGCCCGAGAACGGCAACAAAGAGACTATGATCTGGCAGCCCATGCAGAGCCTCTTGCCGTGGGGGATGTTGTATGGTTAAAGATAACCACCGCACCAGTAAGTTGGACAGCAAATGGGAGCGGACTCCCTATGTTGTATCTGCCATCCCCAATGCTGGAACTCATACTTATGAAATTACCAGGGAAGGTAAGGGTTCCCAAATTGTTCACAGAAACCACCTAAAACTCTGCATGACAAAGGGGCCCATTGCTGGAGACTCCGGACCCCAGTCTCCTGTGCCAGAACTTTCTGCTCAGCCTGTGGAGCCTATGCAGGCTGTGGCAGATCTATTAAATGATGCTGAACCACTCCATTGGTTCCTCACACCCTAGTTAAACTTGTTGGTGCCTGCTCCAGCACCCACCGGCCTTTCATCTCCAGAGGAGCCGGATCAGGGTACCAGTAGCGAGGTCCCACTGAGGGAGACCCTCCTGCTCCTTCTGCTCCTTCTGTTCTTCCTCCAATCCCGTTGCCATGGGAGGAAGAGACTCCCATTCTAAGGAGATCCACCCGGGTAACCAGGGGCGCCCGCCAGTCCGTTTGGGATACTTTGACTATGCTGGTGGCATCTCCCCCTGGAAACTCCTGTGTAAGTTATCAGTTAAGTAAGCTTTGTGCTCAGAATGGACTCCCCAGTGCGAGCCTCCATGCACTATTATATTGCATTCTGTTTGATTCTATTCTGTTATGGACTTATATACTTACCATGGACTGTCCTGGTTTTATATTTAAACACGCTGTGCCAGGTCACTGCCCCTGTTCCATATGGTTACCTGATAAGAAGAGAACGTCGCCCTGTTTCCCTTCCATTTATATGCTATGTCTTATTCATGTTTTATATTGTTGCATGTGTATCTTTATGCCTATTGTTGTGTAGAAGGGACACCCCACTAGAGTACGAGGCCGTACTCATTTCAAAGCAAGGGGGTATGCAGCATACGGGTGTTAATACCCGACACTGCAAAAGGTTTATTATGTGTATGTACCTTTAATTTATTTCCTTGTACAGGCCTGCAGGGGTAGTGTCTACTACAGCCACTAGAGGGAGACAGTGCGCCCCACTATATATAGGTAGGCCCCAGCATAGGAGAGTTAGTTCAGTGCAGACAGTTGTCTGTGAAGTGTGTGCAGACCGAGTAGTCTGTGTGGGACTCCTTTCATGTCCTCAGCAGGTAGCAAGGAAATCCTCCAAGTGTAAAGAACCAAGGATAGAAGCCGACTAAGAGGTATTTGGGCCTTGGATTATAAAGTAACCCAGGAATAGACAGGTCAGAAGAACTGAAGAGTACCTGAGGAATAGTGGAGAGTCAAATCCCTGTGCAGATTTAGGCCTGCTTGATCTAAGAGGAGTTGCAATCTATATTCATCTGTGATCTATTCATCTGAAACTACTCTGCACTTCAATGTATTAAGGAACTGCGCTTCCATCCATTTATGTGTATGATTACCATCAAAGCTTCAGTAAAGTTCAAGTTTGTTTTATCATCACGTGGTACCTCAGTTATTCCTGCTATCAGCAAGCGGCGTGCCACCGTTACTTGGCACTGGCGTCACGAACATTACCTATCACTACCTGCCCTTGCAGAGAGTCAGCTGTCCCAGGTTAGTGGTCACAATTGCACTACAACATCCAGGAACACTATTAACCCTAACTTGAGTACGCTGCACCTCATGCAGGGCGCAGAAGAAAGGAGCATCAAATGGTTTTTGGAAGGTGGATTTTGCTAGACTGGTTTTTGACACCATGTCCCATTTGAAGCCCCCGATGCACCCCTAGAGTAGAAACTCCATAAAAGTGACTCTATCTAAGAAACTACACCCCTCAAGGTATTCAAAACCAGTTTTATAAACTTTGTTAACCCTTTAGGTGTTCCTCAAGAGTTATTGGCAAATGGAGATGAGATTTCAGAATTTCTATTTTTGTTACCTTGTCTCAAAACAAGTGTAATATAGAGCAACCAAAAATCATATTTACCCTAAAATAGTACCAACAAAACTGACACCTTATCCCGTAGTTTCCAAAATGGGGTCGATTTTTGTGAGTTTCTACTGTAGGGGTGCATCAGGGGGCTTCAAATGGGACATATTGTCAAAAAACCAGTCCAGCAAAATCTGCCTTCCAAAAACCATATGGCGTTCCCTTCCTTCTACGCCCTGCCGTTTGGCCATACAGCAGTTTACGACCACATATGGGGTGTTTGTGCAAACAAGAGAATCAGGGCAATAAATATTAAGTTTTGTTTGGCTGTTAACCCTTGCTTTGTTACTGGAAAAATTGATTAAAATGGAAAATTTGCAAAACAATTGCTGTTTTGGGACCGTTTTTGTCTTTTGTTAATTACATTGTTGAACTGACAGGTTAGATTGTGTGCTATTTCTATAGAGCAGGTTGTTACGGACGCGACAATACCAAATATGACTACTTTTTAGGGGTTTTTGTTTTAGTTTTACATAATAAAGCATTTTTGAAAAAAATTATTTTTAGTGTCTCCACATTCTGAAAGCCACAGTTTATTTTATATTTTTTGGGCGACTGTCTTATGTAGGGGCTCATTTTTGCGGGATGAGGTGACGGTTAGATTGGCACTATTTGGGGGTAATATGTCTTTTTGATCACTTGCTATTACACTTTTTGTGATGTAAGGTGACAAAAAAATGGCTTTTGACAACGTTTTTATTTAATTTTTTACAGTTTTTACTTGAGGGGTTAGGTCATGTTATATTTTTATAGAGCAGATTTTTACGGACATGGAGATACCCAATATGTCTACTTTTTAGTTTTTTTTAAATTTAACACTAAAAGCATTTTTGAAACAAAAAAATCATGTTTTAGTCTGAGAAGCAATGTTTTAGGTAGGGGCTCATTTTTGCGGGATGAGATGGCGGTTTGATTCGTACTATTTTGGGAGGCATACGCTTTTTGATCGCTTTGTATTACACTTTTAGTGATGTAAGGTGCCAAATAAATGGCTTAATTACACCATTTTTTTCTTTTTATGGCGTTCACCTAACGAGTTCAGTCATTTGATATTTTTATAGAGCAGATTTTTACGGACGTGCAATGTGCTGACACAGCCCGCACAGCCTCCCGCCGCCCGCAACCACCCTCCCTGCACCCCGCAGCCATAATATGATTGGGGGCTGCAGGGGGTTAAAATGAACACTTTGGGGGCATTAACTCTCTGATCCCCAGAGATCGCACAGAGCGCTGCAAACCGTGGGTCTGAATTGACCTGCAGTTTGCAGAGATCGCCCGATATGGGGGTCACAGGACCCCCTGGGCATTGTAACAAGGTACCTGCTGAATGAT
>JAKVIS010001718.1:0-29876 GCA_033119425.1 Bufotes viridis
TCCTGGATGATGATGGCCCATTGTGTCATGTGCAGTGTTCTATCCATTATCCATGGATGATGATGGCCCATTGTGACATGCACAGTGTTCTATCCATTATCCCTGGATGATGATGGCCCATTGTGACATGCACCATGTTCTATCCATTATCCTTGGATGATGATGGCCCATTGTGACATGCGCCAGTGTTCTATCCATTATCCCTGGATGATGATGGCCCATTGTGACATGCACAGTGTTCTATCCATTATCCCTGGATGATGATGGCCCATTGTGACATGTGCAGTGTTCTATCCATTATCCATGGATGATGATGGCCCATTGTGACATGTGCAGTGTTCTATCCATTATCCATGGATGATGATGGCCCATTGTGACATGCACCATGTTCTAATCCATTATCCCTGGATGATGATGGCCCATTGTGACATGTGCAGTGTTCTATCCATTATCCATGGATGATGATGGCCCATCGTGACACGCACAGTGTTCTATCCATTATCCCTGGATGATGATGGCCCATTGTGACATGCACCATGTTCTATCCATTATCCCTGGATGATGATGGCCCATTGTGACATGTGCAGTGTTCTATCCATTATCCATGGATGATGATGGCCCATTGTGACACGCACAGTGTTCTATCCCTTATCCCTGGATGATGATGGCCCATTGTGACATGCGCAGTGTTCTATCCATTATCTCTGGATGATGATGGCCCATTGTGACATGCACCATGTTCTATCCATTATCCCTGGATGATGATGGCCCATTGTGACATGCACAGTGTTCTATCCATTATCCCTGGATGATGATGGCCCATTGTGACACGCACCAGTGTTCTATCCATTATCCCTGGATGATGATGGCCCATTGTGACATGTGCAGTGTTCTATCCATTATCCATGGATGATGATGGTCCATTGTGACACGCACAGTGTTTTATCCATTATCCCTGGATGATGATGGCCCATTGTGACATGCGCAGTGTTCTATCCATTATCCTTGGATGATGATGGCCCATTGTGACATGTGCAGTGTTCTATCCATTATCCATGGATGATGATGGCCCATTGTGACATGCACCATGTTCTATCCATTATCCCTGGATGATGATGGCCCATTGTAACATGTGCAGTGTTCTATCCATTATCCATGGATGATGATGGCCCATTGTGACACGCACAGTGTTCTATCCATTATCCCTGGATGATGATGGCCCATTGTGACATGCGCAGTGTTCTATCCATTATCCATGGATGATGATGGCCCATTGTGACACGCACAGTGTTCTATCCATTATCCCTGGATGATGATGGCCCATTGTGACATGCACCAGTGTTCTATCCATTATCCCTGGATGATGATGGCCCATTGTGACATGCGCAGTGTTCTATCCATTATCCATGGATGATGATGGCCCATTGTGACATGTGCAGTGTTCTATCCATTATCCCTGGATGATGATGGCCCATTGTGACATGCACCGTGTTCTATCCATTATCCCTGGATGATGATGGCCCATTGTGACATGCACCATGTTCTATCCATTATCCCTGGATGATGATGGCCCATTGTGACATGCACCAGTGTTCTATCCATTATCCCTGGATGATGATGGCCCATTGTGACATGTGCAGTGTTCTATCCATTATCCTGGATGATGATGGCCATTGTGACATGCACATGTTCTATCCATTATCCCTGGATGATGATGGCCCATTGTGACATGTGCAGTGTTCTATCCATTATCCCTGGATGATGATGGCCCATTGTGACATGCACATGTTCTATCCATTATCCCTGGATGATGATGGCCCATTGTGACATGTGCAGTGTTCTATCCATTATCCCTGGATGATGATGGCCCATTGTGACATGCGCAGTGTTCTATCCATTATCCATGGATGATGATGGCCCATTGTGACATGCGCAGTGTTCTATCCATTATCCATGGATGATGATGGCCCATTGTGACATGCACATGTTCTATCCATTATCCCTGGATGATGATGGCCCATTGTGACATGCGCAGTGTTCTATCCATTATCCCTGGATGATGATGGCCCATTGTGACATGCACAGTGTTCTATCCATTATCCCTGGATGATGATGGCCCATTGTGACATGCACCAGTGTTCTATCCCTTATCCCTGGTGATGATGGCCCATTGTGACATGTGCAGTGTTCTATCCATTATCCATGGATGATGATGGCCCATTGTGACATGCACAGTGTTCTATCCATTATCCCTGGATGATGATGGCCCATTGTGACATGCGCAGTGTTCTATCCATTATCCCTGGATGATGATGGCCCATTGTGACATGCACCATGTTCTATCCATTATCCCTGGATGATGATGGCCCATTGTGACATGCACATGTTCTCTCCATTATCCCTGGATGATGATGGCCCATTGTGACATGTGCAGTGTTCTATCCATTATCCATGGATGATGATGGCCCATTGTGACACGCACAGTGTTCTATCCCTTATCCCTGGATGATGATGGCCCATTAAGACATGCACAGTGTTTTATCCATTATCCTTGGATGATGATAGCCCAATGTGACATGTGCAGTGTTCTATCCATTATCCATGGATGATGATGGCCCATTGTGACACGCACAGTGTTCTATCCCTTATCCCTGGATGATGATGGCCCATTGTGACATGCGCAGTGTTCTATCCATTATCCTTGGATGATGATGGTCCATTGTGACATGTGCAGTGTTCTATCCATTATCCCTGGATGATGATGGCCCATTGTGACAGTGGATAGAACACTGCACATATCGCTGGATGATGATGGCCCATTGTGACATGTGCAGTGTTCTATCCATTATCCCTGGATGATGATGGCCCATTGTGACATGTTCAGTGTTCTATCCATTATCCAAGGATGATGATGGCCCATTGTGACATGTGCAGTGTTCTATCCATTATCCCTGGATGATGATGGCCCATTGTGACATGTGCAGTGTTCTATCCATTATCCCTGGATGATGATGGCCCATTGTGACATGCACCATGTTCTATCCATTATCCCTGGATGATGATGGCCCATTGTGACATGTGCAGTGTTCTATCCATTATCCATGGATGATGATGGCCCATTGTGACACGCACAGTGTTCTATCCCTTATCCCTGGATGATGATGGCCCATTGTGACATGCACCATGTTCTCTCCATTATCCCTGGATGATGTGCCATGTGCCCATGTTCTATCCATTATCCCTGGATGATGATGGCCCATTGTGACATGTGCAGTGTTCTATCCATTATCCCTGGATGATGATGGCCCATTGTGACATGTGCAGTGTTCTATCCATTATCCATGGATGATGATGGTCCATTGTGACACGCACAGTGTTCTATCCATTATCCCTGGATGATGATGGCCCATTGTGACATGCGCCAGTGTTCTATCCATTATCCCTGGATGATGATGGCCCATTGTGACATGTGCAGTGTTCTATCCATTATCCATGGATGATGATGGCCCATTGTGACATGTGCAGTGTTCTATCCATTATCCATGGATGATGATGGCCCATTGTGACATGCACCAGTGTTCTATCCATTATCCCTGGATGATGATGGCCCATTGTGACATGTGCAGTGTTCTATCCATTATCCATGGATGATGATGGCCCATTGTGACATGTACAGTGTTCTATCCATTATCCCTGGATGATGATGGCCCATTGTGACATGTGCAGTGTTCTATCCATTATCCCTGGATGATGATGGCCCATTGTGACATGTGCAGTGTTCTATCCATTATCCATGGATGATGATGGCCCATTGTGACACGCACAGTGTTCTATCCATTATCCCTGGATGATGATGGCCCATTGTGACATGCACCATGTTCTATCCATTATCCCTGGATGATGATGGCCCATTGTGACATGCACCATGTTCTCTCCATTATCCCTGGATGATGATGGCCCATTGTGACATGTGCAGTGTTCTATCCATTATCCCTGGATGATGATGGCCCATTGTGACATGTGCAGTGTTCTATCCATTATCCATGGATGATGATGGCCCATTGTGACACGCACAGTGTTCTATCCATTATCCCTGGATGATGATGGCCCATTGTGACATGCGCAGTGTTCTATCCATTATCCCTGGATGATGATGGCCCATTGTGACATGTGCAGTGTTCTATCCATTATCCATGGATGATGATGGTCCATTGTGACACGCACAGTGTTCTATCCATTATCCCTGGATGATGATGGCCCATTGTGACATGCGCAGTGTTCTATCCATTATCCCTGGATGATGATGGCCCATTGTGACATGTGCAGTGTTCTATCCATTATCCATGGATGATGATGGCCCATTGTGACATGCACCATGTTCTATCCATTATCCCTGGATGATGATGGCCCATTGTGACATGTGCAGTGTTCTATCCATTATCCATGGATGATGATGGCCCATTGTGACACGCACAGTGTTCTATCCCTTATCCCTGGATGATGATGGCCCATTGTGACATGCGCAGTGTTCTATCCATTATCCATGGATGATGATGGCCCATTGTGACACGCACAGTGTTCTATCCCTTATCCCTGGATGATGATGGCCCATTGTGACATGCGCAGTGTTCTATCCATTATCCCTGGATGATGATGGCCCATTGTGACATGCACCATGTTCTCTCCATTATCCCTGGATGATGATGGCCCATTGTGACATGTGCAGTGTTCTATCCATTATCCCTGGATGATGATGGCCCATTGTGACATGTGCAGTGTTCTATCCATTATCCCTGGATGATGATGGCCCATTGTGACATGCACAGTGTTCTATCCATTATCCCTGGATGATGATGGCCCATTGTGACATGCGCAGTGTTCTATCCATTATCCTTGGATGATGATGACCCATTGTGACATGTGCAGTGTTCTATCCATTATCCTTGGATGATGATGGCCCATTGTGACATGCGCAGTGTTCTATCCATTATCCTTAGATGATGATGGCCCATTGTGACATGTGCAGTGTTCTATCCATTATCCATGGATGATGATGCCCCATTTTGACACGCACAGTGTTCTATCCCTTATCCCTGGATGATGATGGCCCATTGTGACATGCGCAGTGTTCTATCCATTATCCTTGGATGATGATGGCCCATTGTGACATGTGCAGTGTTCTATCCATTATCCCTGGATGATGATGGCCCATTGTGACATGTGCAGTGTTCTATCCATTATCCATGGATGATGATGTTCCATTGTGACACGCACAGTGTTTTATCCATTATCCCTGGATGATGATGGCCCATTGTGACATGCGCAGTGTTCTATCCATGATCCTTGGATGACGATGGCCCATTGTGACACGCACCATGTTCTCTCCATTATCCCTGGATGATAATGGATAGAACACTGCACATGTCACAATGGGCCATCATCGCTGGATGATGATAGCCCATTGTGACATGTGCAGTGTTCTATCCATTATCCATGGATGATGATGGCCCATTGTGACATGCACCATGTTCAATCTATTATCCCTGGATGATGATGGCCCATTGTGACATGTGCAGTGTTCTATTCATTATCCATGGATGATGATGGCCCATTGTGACACGCAAAGTGTTCTATCCCTTATCCCTGGGTGATGATGGCCCATTGTGACATGCGTAGTGTTCTATCCATTATCCCTGGATGATGATGGCCCATTGTGACATGTGTAGTGTTCTATCCATTATCCACGGATGAAGATGGCCCATTGTGACATGCGTAGTGTTCTATCCATTATCCCTGGATGATGATGGCCCATTGTGACACGCACCATGTTCTCTCCATTATCCCTGGATGTTGATGGCCCATTCTATCCATTATCCCTGGATGATGATGGCCCATTGTGACATGCACAGTGTTCTATCCATTATCCTTGGATGATGATGGCCCATTGTGACATGTGCAGTGTTCTATCCATTATCCTTGGATGATGATGGCCCATTGTGACATGCACCATGCTCTATCCATTATCCCTGGATGACGATGGCCCATTGTGACATGTGCAGTGTTCTATCCATTATCCATGGATGATGATGGCCCATTGTGACATGCACCATGCTCTATCCATTATCCCTGGATGACGATGGCCCATTGTAACATGTGCAGTGTTCTATCCATTATCCATGGATGATGATAGCCCATTGTGACACGCACAGTGTTCTATCCCTTATCCCTGTGATGATGATGGCCCATTGTGACATGTGCAGTGTTCTATCCATTATCCATGGATGATGATGGCCCATTGTGACATGCACCAGTGTTCTATCCATTATCCCTGGATGATGATGGCCCATTGTGACATGTGCAGTGTTCTATCCATTATCCCTGGATGATGATGGCCCATTGTGACATGTGCAGTGTTCTATCCATTATCCATGGATGATGATGGCCCATTGTGACATGCACCATGTTCTATCCATTATCCCTGGATGATGATGGCCCATTGTGACATGTGCAGTGTTCTATTCATTATCCATGGATGATGATGGCCCATTGTGACCCGCTCAGTGTTCTATCCCTTATCCCTGGGTGATGATGGCCCATTGTGACATGCGTAGTGTTCTATCCATTATCCCTGGATGATGATGGCCCATTGTGACATGTGTAGTGTTCTATCCATTATCCATGGATGATGATGGCCCATTGTGACATGTGTAGTGTTCTCTCCATTATCCCTGGATGATGATGGCCCATTGTGACATGTGCAGTGTTCTATCCATTATCCCTGGATGATGATGGCCCATTGTGACATGTGCAGTGTTCTATCCATTTTCCATGGATGATGATGGCCCATTCTATCCATTATCCCTGGATGATGATGGCCCATTGTGACATGTGCAGTGTTCTATCCATTATCCTTGGATGATGATGGCCCATTGTGACATGTGCAGTGTTCTATCCATTATCCATGGATGATGATGTTCCATTGTAACATGCGCAGTGTTCTATCCATTATCCTTGGATGATGATGGCCCATTGTGACACGCACAGTGTTCTATCCATTATCCATGGATGATGATGGCCCATTGTGACACGCACAGTGTTCTATCCATTATCCCTGGATGATGATGGCCCATTGTAACATGCGCAGTGTTCTATCCATTATCCTTGGATGATGATGGCCCATTGTGACACGCACAGTGTTCTATCCCTTATCCCTGGATGATGATAGCCCATTGTGACATGTGCAGTGTTCTATCAATTATCCCTGGATGATGATGACCCATTGTGACACGCACAGTGTTCTATCCATTATCCATGGATGATGATGGCCCATTGTGACATGCACCATGTTCTATCCATTATCCCTGGATGATGATGGCCCATTGTAACATGCGCAGTGTTCTATCCATTATCCTTGGATGATGATGACCCATTGTGACACGCACAGTGTTCTATCCATTATCCATGGATGATGATGGCCCATTGTGACATGCACCATGTTCTATCCATTATCCCTGGATGATGATGGCCCATTGTGACATGTGCAGTATTCTTTCCATTATCCATGGATGATGATGGCCCATTGTGACATGTGCAGTGTTCTATCCCTTATCCTTGGATGATGATGGCCCATTGTGACATGCACCATGTTCTATCCATTATCCCTGGATGATTATGGCCCATTGTGACACGCACAGTGTTCTATCCCTTATCCCTGGATGATGATGGCCCATTGTGACATGCGCAGTGTTCTATCCATTATCCTTGGATGATGATGGCCCATTGTGACACGCACAGTGTTCTATCCATTATCCCTGGATGATGATGGCCCATTGTGACATGCACCATGTTCTATCCATTATCCCTGGATGATGATGGCCCATTGTGACACGCACAGTGTTCTATCCCTTATCCCTGGATGATGATGGCCCATTGTGACATGCGCAGTGTTCTATCCATTATCCTTGGATGATGAAGGCCCATTGTGACATGTGCAGTGTTCTATCCATTATCCCTGGATGATGATGGCCCATTGTGACACGCACAGTGTTCTATCCCTTATCCCTGGATGATGATCGCCCATTGGGACATGCACCATGTTCTATCCCTTATCCTTGGATGATGATGGCCCATTGAATGGGCCATCATCATCCATGGATAATTGATTGAACACTGTGCGTGTCACAATGGGCCATCATCATCCAAGGATAATGGATAGAACACTGCGCATGTCACAATGGGCCATCATCATCCAGGGATAAGGGATAGAGCATGGTGCATGTCACAATGGGCCATCATCATCCATGAATAATGGATAGAACACTGCACATGTCACAATGGGCCATCATCATCCAAGGATAATGGATAGAACACTGTGCATGTCACATGGACCATCATCATCCATGGATAATGGATAGAACACTGCACATGTCACGATGGGCCATCATCATCCAGGATAATGGATAGAACACTGCACATGTCACAATGGGCCATCATCATCCAGGGATAATGGATAGAATGCGCACATCATACATCCAGGGATAATGATGAGAACATGGTGCATGTCGCAATGGGCCATCATCATCCAGGGATAATGGATAGAACACTGCACATGTCACAATGGGCCATCATCATCCAGGATAATGGATAGAACACTGCGCATGTCACAATGGGCCTTCATCACCCAGGGATAAGGGATAGAACACTGTGCGTGTCACAATGAGCCATCATCATCCATCGATAATGGATAGAACACTGCACATGTTACAATGGGCCATCATCATCCAGGGATAATGGATAGAGCATGGTGCATGTCACAATGGGCCATCATCATCCATGGATAATGGATAGAACATGGTGCATGTCACCATGGGCCATCATCATCCAGAGATAATGGATAGAACATTGTGCATGTCACAATGGCCATCATCATCCAGGGATAATGGATAGAACACTGTGCGTGTCACAATGGGCCATCATCATCCAGGGATAATGGATAGAACACTGCAGCATGTCACAATGGGCCATCATCATCCATGGATAATGGATAGAACACTGCACATGTCACAATGGGCCATCATCATCCATGGATAATGGATAGAACACTGCACATGTCACAATGGGCCATCATCATCCAGGGATAATGGATAGAACATGGTGCATGTCACAATGGGCCATCATCATCCAGGGATAATGGATAGAACACTGCACATGTCACAATGGGCCATCATCATCCAGGGATAATGGATAGAGCATGGTGCATGTCACAATGGGCCATCATCATCCATGGATAATGGATAGAACACTGCACATGTCACAATGGGCCATCATCATCCAGGGATAATGGATAGAACACTGCGCATGTCACAATGGGCCATCATCATCCAGGGATAAGGGATAGAACACTGTGCGTGTCACAATGGGCCATCATCATCCATGGATAATGGATAGAACACTGCACATGTTACAATGGGCCATCATCATCCAGGGATAATGGATAGAGCATGGTGCATGTCACAATGGGCCATCATCATCCATGGATAATGGATAGAACACTGTGCATGTCACAATGGGCCATCATCATCCAGAGATAATGGATAGAACACTGGTGCATGTCACAATGGGCCATCATCATCCAGGGATAAGGGATAGAACACTGTGCGTGTCACAATGGGCCATCATCATCCATGGATAATGGATAGAACACTGCACATGTCACAATGGGCCATCATCATCCAGGGATAATGGATAGAACACTGCGCATGTCACAATGGGCCATCATCATCCAGGGATAATGGATAGAACACTGTGCATGTCACAATGGGCCATCATCATCCATGGATAATGGATAGAACACTGCACATGTCACAATGGGCCATCATCATCCAGGGATAATGGATAGAACACTGCGCATGTCACATGGGCCATCATCATCCAGGGATAATGGATAGAACATGGTGCATGTCACAATGGGCCATCATCATCCAGGATAATGGATAGAACACTGGTGCATGTCACAATGGGCCATCATCATCCATGGATAATGGATAGAACACTGCACATGTCACAATGGGCCATCATCATCCATGGATAATGGATAGAACATGGTGCATGTCACAATGGGCCATCATCATCCATGGATAATGGATAGAACACTGCACATGTCACAATGGGCCATCATCATCCACGGATAATGGATAGAACACTGCACATGTCACAATGGGCCATCATCATCCAGGGATAATGGATAGAACATGGTGCATGTCACAATGGGCCATCATCATCCAGGGATAATGAATAGAACATGGTGCATGTCACAATGGGCCATCATCATCCATGGATAATGGATAGAACACTGCACATGTCACAATGGGCCATCATCATCCAGGGATAATGGATAGAACACTGCACATGTCACAATGGGCCATCATCATCCAGGATAATGGATAGAACATTGTGCATGTCACAATGGGCCATCATCATCCATGGATAATGGATAGAACACTGCACATGTTACAATGGGCCATCATCATCCAGGGATAATGGATAGAACATGGTGCATGTCACAATGGGCCATCATCATCCATGGATAATGGATAGAACACTGCACATGTCACAATGGGCCATCATCATCCAGGGATAATGGATAGAACATTGTGCGTGTCACAATGGGCCATCATCATCCATGGATAATGGATAGAACACTGCACATGTCACAATGGGCCATCATCATCCAGTGATAATGGATAGAACACTGTGCATGTCACAATGGGCCATCATCATCCATGGATAATGGATAGAACATGGTGCATGTCACAATGGGCCATCATCATCCAGGGATAATGGATAGAGCATGGTGCATGTCACAATGGGCCATCATCATCCAGGGATAATGGATAGAACACTGCGCATGTCACAATGGGCCATCATCATCCAGGGATAATGGATAGAACACTGCACATGTCACAATGGGCCATCATCATCTAGGGATTATGAATAGAACATGGTTCATGTCACAATGGGCCATCATCATCCAGTAATAATGTATAGAACACGGTGCATGTCATACTGGGTCATCATCATCCAGGGATAATGGATAGAACACTGTGCATGTCACATTGGGCCATCATCATCCAGTGATAATGGATAGAACATGGTGCATGTCATACTGGGCCATTATCATCCAGTGATAATGGATAGAACACTGTGCATGTCATATTGGGCCATCATCATCCAGTGATAATGGATAGAAAATGTTGCATGTCATACTGTGCCATCATCATCCAGTGATAATGGATAGAACACTGTGCATGTCATACTGGGCCATCATCATCCAGGGATAATGGATAGAACACGGTGCATGTCACAATGGGCCATTATCATCCGGGACTAATGGATAGAACACGGTGCATGTCACAATGGGTCATCATCATCCAGGGATAATGGATAGAACATGGAGCATGTCATACTGGGTCATCATCATCCAGGGATAATGGATAGAACATGGTGCATGTCACAATGGGCCATCATCATCCAGGGATAAGGGATAGAACACTGTGCGTGTCACAATGGGCCATCATCATCCATGGATAATGGATAGAACACTGCACATGTCACAATGGGCCATCATCATCCAGGGATAATGGATAGAACACTGCGCATGTCACAATGGGCCATCATCATCCAGGGATAATGGATAGAACACTGCGCATGTCACAATGGGCCATCATCATCCAGGGATAATGGAGAGAACATGTTGCATGTCACAATGGGCCATCATCATCCATGGATAATGGATAGAACATGGTGCATGTCACAATGGGCCATCATCATCCAGAGATAATGGATAGAACATGGTGCATGTCACAATTGGCCATCATCATCCAGGGATAAGGGATAGAACACTGTGCGTGTCACAATGGGCCATCATCATCCATGGATAATGGATAGAACACTGCACATGTCACAATGGGCCATCATCATCCAGGGATAATGGATAGAACACTGCGCATGTCACAATGGGCCATCATCATCCAGGATAATAGATAGAACATGGTGCATGTCACAATGGGCCATCATCATCCATGGATAATGGATAGAACACTACACATGTCACAATGGGCCATCATCATCCAGGGATAATGGATAGAACACTGCGCATGTCACAATGGGCCATCATCATCCAGGGATAATGGATAGAACACTGCACATGTCACAATGGGCCATCATCATCCAGGGATAATGGATAGAACACTGTGCGTGTCACAATGGGCCATCATCATCCATGGATAATGGATAGAACACTGCACATGTCACAATGGGCCATCATCATCCAGGGATAATGGATAGAACACTGCACATGTCACAATGGGCCATCATCATCCAGGGATAATGGATAGAACATGGTGCATGTCACAATGGGCCATCATCATCCAGGGATAATGGATAGAGCACTGTGCATGTCACAATGGGCCATCATCATCCATGGATAATGGATAGAACACTGCACATGTCACAATGGGCCATCATCATCCAGGGATAATGGATAGAACACTGGTGCATGTCACAATGGGCCATCATCATCCAGGGATAATGGATAGAACACTGCGCATGTCACAATGGGCCATCATCATCCAGGGATAATGGATAGAACACTGTGCATGTCACAATGGGCCATCATCATCCATGGATAATGGATAGAACACTGCACATGTCACAATGGGCCATCATCATCCAGGGATAATGGATAGAACACTGGTGCGTGTCACAATGGGCCATCATCATCCATGGATAATGGATAGAACACTGCACATGTCACAATGGGCCATCATCATCCAGGGATAATGGATAGAACACTGGCACATGTTACAATGGGCCATCATCATCCAGGGATAATGGATAGAACATGGTGCATGTCATAATGGGTCATCATCATCCAGGGATAATGGATAGAACACTGCACATGTCACAATGGGCCATCATCATCCAGGGATAATGGATAGAACACTGTGCATGTCACAATGGGCCATCATCATCCAGGGATAATGGATAGAACACTGTGCATGTCACAATGGGCCATCATCATCCATGGATAATGGATAGAACACTGTGCATGTCACAATGGGCCATCATCATCCAGGGATAATGGATAGAACACTGCACATGTCACAATGGGCCATCATCATCCAGGGATAATGGATAGAACATGGTGCATGTCACAATGGGCCATCATCATCCAGGGATAATGGATAGAACACTGTGCATGTCACAATGGGCCATCATCATCCATGGATAATGGATAGAACACTGCACATGTCACAATGGGCCATCATCATCCAGGGATAATGGATAGAACACTGTGCGTGTCACAATGGGCCATCATCATCCATGGATAATGGATAGAACACTGCACATGTCACAATGGGCCATCATCATCCAGGGATAATGGATAGAACACTGCACATGTCACAATGGGCCATCATCATCCAGGGATAATGGATAGAACATGGTGCATGTCATAATGGGCCATCATCATCCAGGGATAATGGATAGAACACTGCACATGTCACAATGGGCCATCATCATCCAGGGATAATGGATAGAACACTGGTGCATGTCACAATGGGCCATCATCATCCAGGGATAATGGATAGAACACTGCGCATGTCACAATGGGCCATCATCATCCAGGGATAAGGGATAGAACACTGTGCGTGTCACAATGGGCCATCATCATCCATGGATAATGGATAGAACACTGCACATGTCACAATGGGCCATCATCATCCAGGGATAATGGATAGAACATGGTGCATGTCACAATGGGCCATCATCATCCAGGGATAATGGATAGAACACTGTGCGTGTCACAATGGGCCATCATCATCCATGGATAATGGATAGAACACTGCACATGTCACAATGGGCCATCATCATCCAGGGATAATGGATAGAACACTGGTGCATGTCACAATGGGCCATCATCATCCATGGATAATGGATAGAACACTGCACATGTCACAATGGGCCATCATCATCCAAGGATAATGGATAGAACATGGCGCATGTCACAATGGGCCATCATCATCCAGGGATAATGGATAGAACACTGTGCGTGTCACAATGGGCCATCATCATCCATGGATAATGGATAGAACACTGCGACATGTCACAATGGGCCATCATCATCCAGGGATAATGGATAGAACACTGTGCGTGTCACAATGGGCCATCATCATCCAGGGATAATGGATAGAACACTGCGCATGTCACAATGGGCCATCATCATCCAGGGATAATGGATAGAACACTGTGCGTGTCACAATGGGCCATCATCATCCAGGGATAATGGATAGAACACTGTGCATGTCACAATGGGCCATCATCATCCAGGGATAATGGATAGAACACTGCACATGTCACAATGGGCCATCATCATCCAGGGATAATGGATAGAACATGGTGCATGTCACAATGGGCCATCATCATCCAGGGATAATGGATAGAACACTGCACATGTCACAATGGGCCATCATCATCCAAGGATAATGGATAGAACACTGGTGCATGTCATACTGGGTCATCATCATCCAGGGATAATGGATAGAACACTGTGCGTGTCACAATGGGCCATCATCATCCAAGGATAATGGATAGAACACTGCGCATGTCACAATGGGCCATCATCATCCAGGGATAATGGATAGAACACTGTGCATGTCACAATGGGCCATCATCATCCAGGGATAATGGATAGAACATGGTGCATGTCACAATGGGCCATCATCATCCAGGGATAATGGATAGAACACTGGTGCATGTCACAATGGGCCATCATCATCCATGGATAATGGATAGAACACTGCGCATGTCACAATGGGCCATCATCATCCAGGGATAATGGATAGAACACTGCGCATGTCACAATGGGCCATCATCATCCAGGGATAATGGATAGAACACTGTGCATGTCACAATGGGCCATCATCATCCATGGATAATGGATAGAACACTGCACATGTCACAATGAGCCATCATCATCCAGGGATAATGGATAGAACACTGTGCGTGTCACAATGGGCCATCATCATCCAGGGATAATGGATAGAACACTGTGCATGTCACAATGGGCCATCATCATCCAGGGATAATGGATAGAACACTGTGCATGTCACAATGGGCCATCATCATCCAGGGATAATGGATAGAACACTGTGCATGTCACAATGGGCCATCATCATCCAGGGATAATGGATAGAACACTGCGCATGTCACAATGGGCCATCATCATCCAGGGATAATGGATAGAACACTGTGCATGTCACAATGGGCCATCATCATCCAGGGATAATGGATAGAACACTGTGCATGTCACAATGGGCCATCATCATCCAGGGATAATGGATAGAACATGGTGCATGTCACAATGGGCCATCATCATCCATGGATAATGGATAGAACACTGCACATGTCACAATGGGCCATCATCATCAGGGATAATGGATAGAGCACTGGTGCATGTCACAATGGGCCATCATCATCCATGGATAATGGATAGAACACTGCACATGTCACAATGGGCCATCATCATCCAAGGATAATGGATAGAACACTGCGCATGTCACAATGGGCCATCATCATCCAGGGATAATGGATAAAACACTGTGCGTGTCACAATGGACCATCATCATCCATGGATAATGGATAGAACACTGCACATGTCACAATGGGCCATCATCATCCAGGGATAATGGATAGAACACTGCACATGTCACAATGGGCCATCATCATCCAGGGATAATGGATAGAACATGGTGCGTGTCACAATGGGCCATCATCATCCAGGGATAATGGATAGAACATGGTGCATGTGACAATGGGCCATCATCATCCAGGGATAATGGATAGAACACTGCACATGTCACAATGGGCCATCAACATCCAGAGATAATGGAGAGAACATGGTGCATGTCACAATGGGCCATCATCATCCAGGGATAATGGACAGAACATGGTGCATGTCACAATGGGCCATTATCATCCAGAGATAATGGAGAGAACATGGTGCATGTCACAATTGGCCATCATCGTCCAGGGATAAGGGATAGAACACTGTGCGTGTCACAATAGGCCATCATCATCCATGGATGATTGATAGAACACTGCACATGTCACAATGGGCCATCATCATCCAGGGATAATGGATAGAACACTGCACATGTCACAATGGGCCATCATCATCCAGGGATAATGGATAGAACACTGTGCATGTCACAATGGGCCATCATCATCCATGGATAATTGATAGAACACTGTGCGTGTCACAATGGGCCATCATCATCCAAGGATAATGGATAGAACACTGCGCATGTCACAATGGGCCATCATCATCCAGGGATAAGGGATTGAGCATGGTGCATGTCACAATGGGCCATCATCATCCATGGATAATGGATAGAACACTGCACATGTCACAATGGGCCATCATCATCCAGGGATAATGGATAGAACACTGTGCATGTCACAATGGGCCATCATCATCCAGGGATAATGGATAGAACACTGCACATGTCACAATGGGCCATCATCATCCAGGGATAATGGATAGAACACTGTGCATGTCACAATGGGCCATCATCATCCAGGGATAATGGATAGAACACTGCGCATGTCACAATGGGCCATCATCATCCAGGGATAAGGGATAGAACACTGTGCGTGTCACAATGGGCCATCATCATCCAAGGATAATGGATAGAACACTGTGCATGTCACAATGGGCCATCATCATCCAGGGATAAGTGGATAGAACATGGTGCATGTCACAATGGGCCATCATCATCCATGGATAATGGATAGAACACTGCACATGTCACAATGGGCCATCATCATCCAGGGATAATGGATAGAGCACTGGTGCATGTCACAATGGGCCATCATCATCCATGGATAATGGATAGAACACTGCACATGTCACAATGGGCCATCATCATCCAAGGATAATGGATAGAACACTGCGCATGTCACAATGGGCCATCATCATCCAGGGATAATGGATTGAAACACTGTGCGTGTCACAATGGGCCATCATCATCCATGGATAATGGATAGAACACTGCACATGTCACAATGGGCCATCATCATCCAGGGATAATGGATAGAACACTGTGCATGTCACAATGGGCCATCATCATCCATGGATAATGGATAGAACACTGCACATGTCACAATGGGCCATCATCATCCAGGGATAATGGATAGAACACTGCACATGTCACAATGGGCCATCATCATCCAGGGATAAGGGATAGAACACTGTGCATGTCACAATGGGCCATCATCATCCATGGATAATGGATAGAACACTGCACATGTCACAATGGGCCATCATCATCCAAGGATAATGGATAGAACACTGGTGCATGTCACAATGGGCCATCATCATCCAGGGATAATGGATAGAACACTGCGCATGTCACAATGGGCCATCATCATCCAGGGATAATGGATAGAACACTGTGCGTGTCACAATGGACCATCATCATCCATGGATAATGGATAGAACACTGCACATGTCACAATGGGCCATCATCATCCAGGGATAATGGATAGAACACTGCACATGTCACAATGGGCCATCATCATCCAGGGATAATGGATAGAATGGGCCATCAACATCCAGGGATAATGGATAGAACACTGGTGCATGTCACAATGGGCCATCATCATCCATGGATAATGGATAGAACACTGCACATGTCACAATGGGCCATCATCATCCAGGGATAATGGATAGAACATGGTGCATGTCACAATGGGCCATCATCATCCAGGGATAAGGGATAGAACACTGTGCGTGTCACAATGGGCCATCATCATCCATGGATAATGGATAGAACACTGCACATGTCACAATGGGCCATCATCATCCAGGGATAATGGATAGAACATGGTGCATGTCACAATGGGCCATCATCATCCATGGATAATGGATAGAACACTGCGCATGTCACAATGGGCCATCATCATCCAGGGATAATGGATAGAACACTGCGCATGTCACAATGGGCCATCATCATCCAGGGATAATGGATAGAACACTGCACATGTCACAATGGGCCATCATCATCCAGGGATAATGGATAGAACACTGCACATGTCACAATGGGCCATCATCATCCAGGGATAATGGATAGAATGGGCCATCAACATCCAGGGATAATGGAGAGAACATGGTGCATGTCACAATGGGCCATCATCATCCAGGGATAATGGATAGAACATGGTGCATGTCACAATGGGCCATCATCATCCAGAGATAATGGATAGAACATGGTGCATGTCACAATGGGCCATCATCATCCAGGGATAATGGATAGAACACTGTGCATGTCACAATGGGCCATCATCATCCATGGATAATGGATAGAACACTGCACATGTCACAATGGGCCATCATCATCCATGGATAATGGATAGAACACTGTGCATGTCACAATGGGCCATCATCATCCATGGATAATGGATAGAACACTGCACATGTCACAATGGGCCATCATCATCCAAGGATAATGGATAGAACACTGCGCATGTCACAATGGGCCATCATCATCCAGGGATAATGGATAGAACACTGTGCGTGTCACAATGGACCATCATCATCCATGGATAATGGATAGAACACTGCACATGTCACAATGGGCCATCATCATCCAGGGATAATGGATAGAACACTGCACATGTCACAATGGGCCATCATCATCCAGGGATAATGGATAGAATGCGCCATCAACATCCAGGGATAATGGATAGAACACTGCACATGTCACAATGGGCCATCATCATCCAGGGATAATGGATAGAACACTGCGCATGTCACAATGGGCCATCATCATCCAGGGATAATGGATAGAACACTGCGCATGTCACAATGGGCCATCATCATCCAGGGATAAGGGATAGAACACTGTGCGTGTCACAATGGGCCATCATCATCCATGGATAATGGATAGAACACTGCACATGTCACAATGGGCCATCATCATCCAAGGATAATGGATAGAACACTGCGCATGTCACAATGGGCCATCATCATCCAGGGATAATGGATAGAACACTGCACATGTCACAATGGGCCATCATCATCCAGGGATAATGGAGAGAACATGGTGCATGTCACAATGGGCCATCATCATCCAGGGATAATGGATAGAACACTGCGCATGTCACAATGGGCCATCATCATCCATGGATAATGGATAGAACACTGCACTTGTTACAATGGGCCATCATCATCCAGGGATAATGGATAGAGCATGGTGCATGTCACAATGGGCCATCATCATCCATGGATAATGGATAGAACACTGCACATGTCACAATGGGCCATCATCATCCAAGGATAATGGATAGAACACTGCGCATGTCACAATGGGCCATCATCATCCAGGGATAATGGATAAAACACTGTGCGTGTCACAATGGACCATCATCATCCATGGATAATGGATAGAACACTGCACATATCACAATGGGCCATCATCATCCAGGGATAATGGATAGAATACTGCACATGTCACAATGGGCCATCATCATCCAGGGATAATGGATAGAATGGGCCATCAACATCCAGGGATAATGGAGAGAACATGGTGCATGTCACAATGGGCCAACATCACCCAGGGATAATGGATAGAACACTGTGCGTGTCACAATGGGCCATCATCATCCATGGATAATGGATAGAACACTGCACATGTTACAATGGGCCATCATCATCCAGGGATAATGGATAAAACACTGCACATGTCACAATGGGCCATCATCATCCAGGGATAATGGATAGAATGGGCCATCAACATCCAGGGATAATGGAGAGAACATGGTGCATGTCACAATGGGCCATCATCATCCAGGGATAATGGATAGAACATGGTGCATGTCACAATGGGCCATCATCATCCAGGGATAATGGATAGAACACTGTGCATGTCACAATGGGCCATCATCATCCATGGATAATGGATAGAACACTGCGCATGTCACAATGGGCCATCATCATCCAGGGATAATGGATAGAACACTGTGCATGTCACAATGGGCCATCATCATCCATGGATAATGGATAGAACACTGTGCATGTCACAATGGGCCATCATCATCCAGGGATAATGGATAGAACACTGTGCATGTCACAATGGGCCATCATCATCCAGGGATAATGGATAGAACACTGTGCGTGTCACAATGGGCCATCATCATCCATGGATAATGGATAGAACACTGGTGCATGTCACAATGGGCCATCATCATCCAGGGATAATGGATAGAACACTGCACATGTCACAATGGGCCATCATCATCCAGGGATAATGGATAGAACACTGTGCATGTCACAATGGGCCATCATCATCCATGGATAATGGATAGAACACTGCACATGTCACAATGGGCCATCATCATCCAGGGATAATGGATAGAACACTGTGCATGTCACAATGGGCCATCATCATCCATGGATAATGGATAGAACACTGCACATGTCACAATGGGCCATCATCATCCAGGGATAATGGATAGAACACTGTGCATGTCACAATGGGCCATCATCATCCAGGGATAATGGATAGAACACTGCACATGTCACAATGGGCCATCATCATCCAGGGATAATGGATAGAATGGTGCCATCAACATCCAGGGATAATGGAGAGAACATGGTGCATGTCACAATGGGCCATCATCATCCAGGGATAATGGATAGAACATGGCGCATGTCACAATGGGCCATCATCATCCAGAGATAATGGATAGAACACTGGTGCATGTCACAATGGGCCATCATCATCCAGGGATAATGGATAGAACACTGTGCATGTCACAATGGGCCATCATCATCCAGGGATAATGGATAGAACACTGCACATGTCACAATGGGCCATCATCATCCATGGATAATGGATAGAACACTGCGCATGTCACAATGGGCCATCATCATCCAGGGATAATGGATAGAACACTGCAGCATGTCACAATGGGCCATCATCATCCAGGGATAATGGATAGAACACTGCACATGTCACAATGGGCCATCATCATCCAGGGATAATGGATAGAACACTGCGCATGTCACATGGGCCATCATCATCCAGGGATAATGGATAGAACATGGTGCATGTCACAATGGGCCATCATCATCCATGGATAATGGATAGAACACTGCGCATGTCACAATGGGCCATCATCATCCAGGGATAATGGATAGAACACTGTGCATGTCACAATGGGCCATCATCATCCAGGGATAATGGATAGAACACTGTGCATGTCACAATGGGCCATCATCATCCAGGGATAATGGATAGAACATGGTGCATGTCACAATGGGCCATCATCATCCAGGAATAATGGATAGAACACTGCACATGTCACAATGGGCCATCATCATCCAAGGATAATGGATAGAACACTGCGCATGTCACAATGGGCCATCATCTTCCAGGGATAATGGATAGAACACTGCACATGTCACAATGGGCCATCATAACCCAGGGATAAGGGATAGAACACTGTGCGTGTCACAATGGGCCATCATCATCCATGGATAATGGATAGAACACTGCACATGTTACAATGGGCCATCATCATCCAGGGATAATGGATAAAACACTGTGCGTGTCACAATGGGCCATCATCATCCAGGGATAATGGATAGAACACTGCACATGTCACAATGGGCCATCATCATCCAGGGATAATGGATAGAATGGGCCATCAACATCCAGGGAAAATGGAGAGAACATGGTGCATGTCACAATGGGCCATCATCATCCAGAGATAATGGATAGAACATGGTGCATGTCACAATGGGCCATCATCATCCAGGGATAATGGAGAGAACATGGTGCATGTCACAATGGGCCATCATCATCCAGGGATAATGGATAGAACACTGCGCATGTCACAATGGGCCATCATCACCCAAGGATAAGGGATAGAACACTGTGCGTGTCACAATGGGCCATCATCATCCATGGATAATGGATAGAACACTGCACATGTCACAATGGGCCATCATCATCCAAGGATAATGGATAGAACACTGCGCATGTCACAATGGGCCATCATCATCCAGGGATAAGGGATAGAACACTGTGCGTGTCACAATGGGCCATCATCATCCATGGATAATGGATAGAACACTGCACATGTCACAATGGGCCATCATCATCCAGGGATAATAGATTGAACATGGTGCATGTCACAATGGGCCATCATCACCCAAGGATAAGGGATAGAACACTGCACATGTCACAATGGGCCATCATCATCCAGGGATAATGGATAGAACACTGCACATGTCACAATGGGCCATCATCATCCAGGGATAATGGAGAGAACATGGTGCATGTCACAATGGGCCATCATCATCCAGGGATAATGGATAGAACACTGTGCATGTCACAATGGGCCATCATCATCCAGGGATAATGGATAGAACACTGTGCATGTCACAATGGGCCATCATCATCCAGGGATAATGGATAGAATGGGCCATCAATCATCCAGGAAAATGGAGAGAACATGGTGCATGTCACAATGGGCCATCATCATCCAGGGATAATGGATAGAACATGGTGCATGTCACAATGGGCCATCATCATCCAGGGATAATGGATAGAACACTGGTGCATGTCACAATGGGCCATCATCATCCAGGGATAATGGAGAGAACATGGTGCATGTCACAATGGGCCATCATCATCCAGGGATAATGGATAGAACACTGCGCATGTCACAATGGGCCATCATCATCCATGGATAATGGATAAAACACTGTGCGTGTCACAATGGACCATCATCATCCATGGATAATAGATAGAACACTGCAGATGTCACAATGGGCCATCATCATCCAGGGATAATGGATAGAACACTGCACATGTCACAATGGGCCATCATCATCCAGGGATAATGGATAGAATGGGCCATCAACATCCAGGGATAATGGATAGAACATGGTGCATGTCACAATGGGCCATCATCATCCAGGGATAATGGATAGAACACTGCGCATGTCACAATGGGCCATCATCATCCAGGGATAATGGATAGAACACTGTGCATGTCACAATGGGCCATCATCATCCAGGGATAATGGATAGAACACTGTGCGTGTCACAATGGGCCATCATCATCCAGGGATAATGGATAGAACATGGTGCATGTCACAATGGGCCATCATCATCCAGGGATAATGGATAGAACACTGCACATGTCACAATGGGCCATCATCATCCAAGGATAATGGATAGAACACTGCGCATGTCACAATGGGCCATCATCATCCAGGGATAATGGATAGAACACTGCACATGTCACAATGGGCCATCATAACCCAGGGATAAGGGATAGAACACTGTGCGTGTCACAATGGGCCATCATCATCCATGGATAATGGATAGAACACTGCACATGTTACAATGGGCCATCATCATCCAGGGATAATGGATAAAACACTGTGCGTGTCACAATGGGCCATCATCATCCAGGGATAATGGATAGAACACTGCACATGTCACAATGGGCCATCATCATCCAGGGATAATGGATAGAATGGGCCATCAACATCCAGGGAAAATGGAGAGAACATGGTGCATGTCACAATGGGCCATCATCATCCAGAGATAATGGATAGAACATGGTGCATGTCACAATGGGCCATCATCATCCAGGGATAATGGAGAGAACATGGTGCATGTCACAATGGGCCATCATCATCCAGGGATAATGGATAGAACACTGCGCATGTCACAATGGGCCATCATCACCCAAGGATAAGGGATAGAACACTGTGCGTGTCACAATGGGCCATCATCATCCATGGATAATGGATAGAACACTGCACATGTCACAATGGGCCATCATCATCCAAGGATAATGGATAGAACACTGCGCATGTCACAATGGGCCATCATCATCCAGGGATAAGGGATAGAACACTGTGCGTGTCACAATGGGCCATCATCATCCATGGATAATGGATAGAACACTGCACATGTCACAATGGGCCATCATCATCCAGGGATAATAGATTGAACATGGTGCATGTCACAATGGGCCATCATCACCCAAGGATAAGGGATAGAACACTGCACATGTCACAATGGGCCATCATCATCCAGGGATAATGGATAGAACACTGCACATGTCACAATGGGCCATCATCATCCAGGGATAATGGAGAGAACATGGTGCATGTCACAATGGGCCATCATCATCCAGGGATAATGGATAGAACACTGCGCATGTCACAATGGGCCATCATCACCCAAGGATAAGGGATAGAACACTGTGCGTGTCACAATGGGCCATCATCATCCATGGATAATGGATAGAACACTGCACATGTCACAATGGGCCATCATCATCCAGGGATAATGGATAGAACATGGTGCATGTCACAATGGGCCATCATCATCCAGGGATAATGGATAGAACACTGCGCATGTCACAATGGGCCATCATCATCCAGGGATAAGGGATAGAACACTGTGCGTGTCACAATGGGCCATCATCATCCATGGATAATGGATAGAACACTGCACATGTCACAATGGGCCATCATCATCCAGGGATAATGGATAAAACACTGTGCGTGTCACAATGGGCCATCATCATCCAGGGATAATGGATAGAACACTGCACATGTCACAATGGGCCATCATCATCCAGGGATAATGGATAGAATGGGCCATCATCATCCAGGGAAAATGGAGAGAACATGGTGCATGTCACAATGGGCCATCATCATCCAGGGATAATGGATAGAACATGGTGCATGTCACAATGGGCCATCATCATCCAGAGATAATGGATAGAACATGGTGCATGTCACAATGGGCCATCATCATCCAGGGATAATGGAGAGAACATGGTGCATGTCACAATGGGCCATCATCATCCAGGGATAATGGATAGAACACTGCGCATGTCACAATGGGCCATCATCACCCAAGGATAAGGGATAGAACACTGTGCGTGTCACAATGGGCCATCATCATCCATGGATAATGGATAGAACACTGCACATGTCACAATGGGCCATCATCATCCAAGGATAATGGATAGAACACTGCGCATGTCACAACGGGCCATCATCATCCAGGGATAAGGGATAGAACACTGTGCGTGTCACAATGGGCCATCATCATCCATGGATAATGGATAGAACACTGCACATGTCACAATGGGCCATCATCATCCAGGGATAATAGATTGAACATGGTGCATGTCACAATGGGCCATCATCACCCAAGGATAATGGATAGAACACTGCACATGTCACAATGGGCCATCATCATCCAGGGATAATGGATAGAACACTGCACATGTCACCATGGGCCATCATCATCCAGGGATAATGGAGAGAACATGGTGCATGTCACAATGGGCCATCATCATCCAGGGATAATGGATAGAACACTGCGCATGTCACAATGGGCCATCATCACCCAAGGATAAGGGATAGAACACTGTGCGTGTCACAATGGGCCATCATCATCCATGGATAATGGATAGAACACTGCACATGTCACAATGGGCCATCATCATCCAGGGATAATGGAGAGAACATGGTGCATGTCACAATGGGCCATCATCATCCAGGGATAATGGATAGAACACTGGGCATGTCATAATGGGCCATCATCACCCAGGGATAAGGGATAGAACAGTGCACATGTTACAATGGGACATCGTCATCCAGGGATAATGGATAGAACATGGTGCATGTCACAATGGGCCATCATCATCCATGGATAATGGATAAAACACTGTGCGTGTCACAATGGACCATCATCATCCATGGATAATAGATAGAACACTGCAGATGTCACAATGGGCCATCATCATCCAGGGATAATGGATAGAACACTGCACATGTCACAATGGGCTATCATCATCCATGGATAATGGATAGAACACTGCGCATGTCACAATGGGCTATCATCATCCAGGGATAATGGATAGAACACTGTGCGTGTCACAATGGGCCATCATCATCCAGGGATAATGGATAGAACACTGTGCATGTCACAATGGGCCATCATCATCCAGGGATAATGGATAGAACACTGTGCGTGTCACAATGGGCCATCATCATCCAGGGATAATGGACAGAACATGGTGCATGTCACAATGGGCCATCATCATCCAGGGATAATGGATAGAACACTGCACATGTCACAATGGGCCATCATCATCCAAGGATAATGGATAGAACACTGCGCATGTCACAATGGGCCATCATCATCCAGGGATAATGGATAGAATGGGCCATCAAAATCCAGGGATAATGGAGAGAACATGGTGCATGTCACAATGGGCCATCATCATCCAGGGATAATGGATAGAACATGGTGCATGTCACAATGGGCCATCATCATCCAGGGATAATGGATAGAACACTGCACATGTCACAATGGGCCATCATCATCCAGGGATAATGGATAGAACACTGTGCGTGTCACAATGGGCCATCATCATCCAGGGATAATGGATAGAACACTGGTGCATGTCACAATGGGCCATCATCATCCATGGATAATGGATAGAACACTGCACATGTCACAATGGGCCATCATCATCCAGGGATAATGGATAAAACACTGTGCGTGTCACAATGGGCCATCATCATCCAGGATAATGGATAGAACACTGCACATGTCACAATGGGCCATCATCATCCAGGGATAATAGATAGAATGGGCCATCAACATCCAGGGATAATGGAGAGAACATGGTGCATGTCACAATGGGCCATCATCATCCAGGGATAATGGATAGAACACTGCGCATGTCACAATGGGCCATCATCACCCAGGGATAAGGGATAGAACACTGTGCGTGTCACAATGGGCCATCATCATCCATGGATAATGGATAGAACACTGCACATGTCACAATGGGCCATCATCATCCAAGGATAATAGATAGAACACTGCGCATGTCACAATGGGCCATCATCATCCAGGGATAAGGGATAGAACACTGTGCGTGTCACAATGGGCCATCATCATCCATGGATAATGGATAGAACACTGCACATGTCACAATGGGCCATCATCATCCAGGGATAATAGATTGAACATGGTGCATGTCACAATGGGCCATCATCATCCATGGATAATGGATAGAACACTGCACATGTCACAATGGGCCATCATCATCCAGGGATAATGGATAGAACACTGCACATGTCACAATGGGCCATCATCATCCAGGGATAATGGAGAGAACATGGTGCATGTCACAATGGGCCATCATCATCCAGGGATAATGGATAGAACACTGCACATGTCACAATGGGCCATCATCATCCATGGATAATGGAGAAAACACTGTGCGTGTCACAATGGACCATCATCATCCATGGATAATAGATAGAACACTGCAGATGTCACAATGGGCCATCATCATCCAGGGATAATGGATAGAACACTGCACATGTCACAATGGGCCATCATCATCCAGGGATAATGGATAGAATGGGCCATCAACATCCAGGGATAATGGAGAGAACATGGTGCATGTCACAATGGGCCATCATCATCCAGGGATAATGGATAGAACACTGCGCATGTCACAATGGGCTATCATCATCCAGGGATAATGGATAGAACATGGTGCATGTCACAATGGGCCATCATCATCCATGGATAATGGATAGAACACTGTGCGTGTCACAATGGGCCATCATCATCCAAGGATAATGGATAGAACACTGTGCATGTCACAATGGGCCATCATCATCCAGGGATAAGGGATAGAACACTGTGCGTGTCACAATGGGCCATCATCATAAAGGGATAATGGATAGAACATGGTGCATGTCACAATGGGCCATAATCATCCAGGAATAATGGATAGAACACTGCACATGTCACAATGGGCCATCATCATCCAAGGATAATGGATAGAACACTGCGCATGTTACAATGGGCCATCATCTTCCTGGGATAATGGATAGAACACTGCACATGTCACAATGGGCCATCATAACCCAGGGATAAGGGATAGAACACTGTGCGTGTCACAATGGGCCATCATCATCCATGGATAATGGATAGAACACTGCACATGTTACAATGGGCCATCATCATCCAGGGATAATGGATAAAACACTGTGCGTGTCACAATGGGCCATCATCATCCAGGGATAATGGATAGAACACTGCACATGTCACAATGGGCCATCATCATCCAGGGATAATGGATAGAATGGGCCATCAACATCCAGGGAAAATGGAGAGAACATGGTGCATGTCACAATGGGCCATCATCATCCAGAGATAATGGATAGAACATGGTGCATGTCACAATGGGCCATCATCATCCAGGGATAATGGAGAGAACATGGTGCATGTCACAATGGGCCATCATCATCCAGGGATAATGGATAGAACACTGCGCATGTCACAATGGGCCATCATCACCCAAGGATAAGGGATAGAACACTGTGCGTGTCACAATGGGCCATCATCATCCATGGATAATGGATAGAACACTGCACATGTCACAATGGGCCATCATCATCCAAGGATAATGGATAGAACACTGCGCATGTCACAATGGGCCATCATCATCCAGGGATAAGGGATAGAACACTGTGCGTGTCACAATAGGCCATCATCATCCATGGATAATGGATAGAACACTGCACATGTCACAATGGGCCATCATCATCCAGGGATAATAGATTGAACATGGTGCATGTCACAATGGGCCATCATCACCCAAGGATAAGGGATAGAACACTGCACATGTCACAATGGGCCATCATCATCCAGGGATAATGGATAGAACACTGCACATGTCACAATGGGCCATCATCATCCAGGGATAATGGAGAGAACATGGTGCATGTCACAATGGGCCATCATCATCCAGGGATAATGGATAGAACACTGCGCATGTCACAATGGGCCATCATCACCCAAGGATAAGGGATAGAACACTGTGCGTGTCACAATGGGCCATCATCATCCATGGATAATGGATAGAACACTGCACATGTCACAATGGGCCATCATCATCCAGGGATAATGGAGAGAACATGGTGCATGTCACAATGGGCCATCATCATCCAGGGATAATGGATAGAACACTGCGCATGTCACAATGGGCCATCATCATCCAGGGATAAGGGATAGAACACTGTGCGTGTCACAATGGGCCATCATCATCCAGGGATAATGGATAGAACATGGTGCATGTCACAATGGGCCATCATCATCCAAGGATAATGGATAGAACACTGTGCATGTCACAATGGGCCATCATCATCCAGGGATAATGGATAGAACACTGCACATGTCACAATGGGCCATCATAACCCAGGGATAAGGGATAGAACACTGTGCGTGTCACAATGGGCCATCATCATCCATGGATAATGGATAGAACACTGCACATGTTACAATGGGCCATCATCATCCAGGGATAATGGATAAAACACTGTGCGTGTCACAATGGGCCATCATCATCCAGGGATAATGGATAGAACACTGCACATGTCACAATGGGCCATCATCATCCAGGGATAATGGATAGAATGGGCCATCATCATCCAGGGAAAATGGAGAGAACATGGTGCATGTCACAATGGGCCATCATCATCCAGGGATAATGGATAGAACATGGTGCATGTCACAATGGGCCATCATCATCCAGGGATAATGGATAGAACACTGGTGCATGTCACAATGGGCCATCATCACCCAGGGATAAGGGATAGAACACTGTGCATGTCACAATGGGCCATCATCATCCATGGATAATGGATAGAACACTGCACATGTCACAATGGGCCATCATCATCC
>JAKVIS010001719.1:0-29495 GCA_033119425.1 Bufotes viridis
ACATCACAAAAGTGTAATAGCAAGTGATCAAAAAGACATATTACCCCCAAATAGTGCCAATCTAACCGTCACCTCATCCACGTAAAAAATGAGCCCCTACATAAGACAGTCGCCCAAAAAATATAAAATAAACTGTGGCTTTCAGAATGTGGAGACACTAAAAAATAATTTCTTTCAAAAATGCTTTATTATGTAAAACTAAAACAAAAACCCCTAAAAAGTAGTCATATTTGGTATTGTCGCGTCCGTAACAACCTGCTCTATAGAAATAGCACACAATCTAACCTGTCAGTTCAACAATGTAATTAACAAAAGACAAAAACGGTCCCAAAACAGCAATTGTTTTGCAAATTTTCCATTTTAATCAATTTTTCCAGTAACAAAGCAAGGGTTAACAGCCAAACAAAACTTAATATTTATTGCCCTGATTCTCTTGTTTGCACAAACACCCCATATGTGGTCGTAAACTGCTGTATGGCCAAACGGCAGGGCGTAGAAGGAAGGGAACGCCATATGGTTTTTGGAAGGCAGATTTTGCTGGACTGGTTTTTGACAATATGTCCCATTTGAAGCCCCCTGATGCACCCCTACAGTAGAAACTCACAAAAATCGACCCCATTTTGGAAACTACGGGATAAGGTGTCAGTTTTGTTGGTACTATTTTAGGGTAAATATGATTTTTGGTTGCTCTATATTACACTTGTTTTGAGACAAGGTAACAAAAATAGAAATTCTGAAATCTCATCTCCATTTGCCAATAACTCTTGAGGAACACCTAAAGGGTTAACAAAGTTTATAAAACTGGTTTTGAATACCTTGAGGGGTGTAGTTTCTTAGATAGAGTCACTTTTATGGAGTTTCTACTCTAGGGGTGCATCGGGGGCTTCAAATGGGACATGGTGTCAAAAAACCAGTCTAGCAAAATCCACCTTCCAAAAACCATTTGGCGTTCCTTTCCTTCTGCGCCCTGCATGAGGTGCAGCGTACTCAAGTTAGGGTTAATAGTGTTCCTGGATGTTGTAGTGCAATTGTGACCACTAACCTGGGACAGCTGACTCTCTGCAAGGGCAGGTAGTGATAGGTAATGTTCGTGACGCCAGTGCCAAGTAACGGTGGCACGCCGTTTGCTGATAGCAGGAATAACTGAGGAACCACGTGATGATAAAACAAACTTGAACTTTACTGAAGCTTTGATGGTAATCATACACATAAATGGATGGAGCGCAGTTCCTTAATACATTGAAGTGCAGAGTAGTTTCAGATGAATAGATCACAGATGAATATAGATTGCAACTCCTCTTAGATCAAGCAGGCCTAAATCTGCACAGGGATTTGACTCTCCACTATTCCTCAGGTACTCTTCAGTTCTTCTGACCTGTCTATTCCTGGGTTACTTTATAATCCAAGGCCCAAATACCTCTTAGTCGGCTTCTATCCTTGGTTCTTTACACTTGGAGGATTTCCCTTGCTACCTGCTGAGGACATGAAAGGAGTCCCACACAGACTACTCGGTCTGCACACACTTCACAGACAACTGTCTGCACTGAACTAACTCTCCTATGCTGGGGCCTACCTATATATAGTGGGGCGCACTGTCTCCCTCTAGTGGCTGTAGTAGACACTACCCCCTGCAGGCCTGTACAAGGAAATAAATTAAAGGTACATACACATAATAAACCTTTTGCAGTGTCGGGTATTAACACCCGTATGCTGCATACCCCTTGCTTTGAAATGAGTACGGCCTCGTACTCTAGTGGAGTGTCCCTTCTACACAACAATAGGCATAAAGATACACATGCAACAATATAAAACATGAATAAGACATAGCATATAAATGGAAGGGAAACAGGGCGACGTTCTCTTCTTATCAGGTAACCATATGGAACAGGGGCAGTGACCTGGCACAGCGTGTTTAAATATAAAACCAGGACAGTCCATGGTAAGTATATAAGTCCATAACAGAATAGAATCAAACAGAATGCAATATAATAGTGCATGGAGGCTCGCACTGGGGAGTCCATTCTGAGCACAAAGCTTACTTAACTGATAACTTACACAGGAGTTTCCAGGGGAGATGCCACCAGCATAGTCAAAGTATCCCAAGCGGACTGGCGGGCGCCCCCTGGTTACCGGGTGGATCTCCTTAGAATGGGAGTCTCTTCCTCCCATGGCAACGGGATTGGAGGAAGAACAGAAGGAGCAGAAGGAGCAGGAGGGTCTCCCTCAGTGGGACCCTCGCTACTGGTACCCTGATCCGGCTCCTCTGGAGATGAAAGGCCGGTGGGTGCTGGAGCAGGCACCAACAAGTTTAACCAGGGTGTGAGGAACCAATGGAGTGGTTCAGCATCATTTAATAGATCTGCCACAGCCTGCATAGGCTCCACAGGCTGAGCAGAAAGTTCTGGCACAGGAGACTGGGGTCCGGAGTCTCCAGCAATGGGCCCCTTTGTCATGCAGAGTTTTAGGTGGTTTCTGTGAACAATTTGGGAACCCTTACCTTCCCTGGTAATTTCATAAGTATGAGTTCCAGCATTGGGGATGGCAGATACAACATAGGGAGTCCGCTCCCATTTGCTGTCCAACTTACTGGTGCGGTGGTTATCTTTTAACCATACAACATCCCCCACGGCAAGAGGCTCTGCATGGGCTGCCAGATCATAGTCTCTTTGTTGCCGTTCTCGGGCACTTTCCATACGCTCCTGGACAATCTCTTTAGCATTTAACAGGCGCCTTTGGTGTTCAATTACCCAGTCAGTTTTAGGCAGGGGATTTATGGTGTCAGGCACTTGTACATCCAGGGAATGATCCGCAGGCAATTTACCCTGACGCCCAAACATCAGGTAAAGGGAGTGTACCCGGTGGAACAATGAATGGTATTATTGTAGGTGTACATGAGTTGTGGTAGCAGGTTAGGCCAATCTCCTCTGGTCTCAGGAGGCACGGCTCTCAGCATTTCGATCAAGGTCTGATTCATCTTTTCACAGAGTCCATTACCTTGTGGATGATAGGCCGTGGTCCGGACCTTGTGGCAGTTGTGTAATCGGCACAGCTCCTGGAACAGATGAGACTCAAAGGCGGGTCCCTGGTCGGTGAGGATCTTTTCTGGACAACCGTAGGGCAGGAGGAAGTGTTTCCAGAACAACTCAGCTGTCGTCTTGGCTGTCAGGTCGTTCACAGGCACTGCTACGACAAACTTGGTGAAGTGATCAATAATAGTCATAGCATAGGTATACCCTGAGCGACTGGGCTCCAACTTTACATGATCAATAGCAACAAGTTCAAGAGGGCGGTACTTACAATGGGATGCAGCGGTGCTCTCTGATCATGGTGTTCACCTCTCTTCAGGGCACAGGCTGTACATTCCCGACACCACCTCTCAATGTCCTCTCTCATTCCGACCCAATAGAACCGCCTACGGACAGTGGCCTCAGTCTTTTGAACCTCAAAATGTCCAGACCTGTCATGATACATTTCCAAAACCATACCTGCATCTCGGCGTGGGATGAGGATCTGGTGCACTCTGTCATTTGATACAGGATCCAGGCTTCTTCGCAGCAATAGGCCTTTTGAAGGAAAAGTTGTTGACGCTGCCTCCACAATTTGGTTAGTTCTGGGTCTGCGGTCTTTCGTCGAATTCTTTCAGGGGCTCTGCCACTGGTGAGGAAGTCCAGCAGTTCACCGAGAACTCTACTCTCTGATTGCAACTTAATCCACTTTTCCTCTCTGGGTTCAGGCTTGTTAGAGGATGGAGGATCAGTGGCTCTGTTATTGGCAGCTTGAGCCTGGTCCTGTTGAGCAAACCTGTTATAAAATGCTGGCATTTCTACATCCTCCCAGGCATCCCGCATGTCATCAGGTGCTATTTCAGTGGGGAGCCTTGACAGGGCATCAGCATTATCATTTGAGCGGCCAGCCCGGTACTTTACAGTGAAATCGTAATTAGCAAGGCGGGAAGCCCATCTCTGTTCTAAGGCCCCCAGTTTAGCAGTATTCAGGTGGGCTAGAGGGTTATTATCAGTGAATGCAATAAATGGAGTAGCAGCCAGATAGTCCTTGAACTTTTCTGTTACCGCCCACACTAAGGCCAGAAACTCCAATTTGAAAGAGCTGTAGTTCTGATCATTCTTTTCAGCTCCCTTTAAGGACCGGCTGGCGTAGCTATCACTCTCTCTTTTCCCTCTTGCACTTGAGCCAGCACTGCTCCCAGGCCTTTCTTACTGGCATCTGTGTAAAGGTGAAATGGCTTACTGTAGTCTGGGTACCCCAGCACAGGAGGCTCCGTCAACTTCTTTTTAACAATTGGAATGTGATCTCTCTCTCTTCATTCCATTCAATGGGGACAGGAGTCTTTGGGCTCTTTTTGGTTGCCCCCTCAGGAGTTCCTGGATTGGATCCGCTATTTGCGCAAAGTGGGGGATAAAGCGCCGGTAATAGCCAGCAAAGCTAAGGAAACTCCTCACCTCTTTCACGGTGGTAGGGACCGGCCAATTTCGGACAGCAGCCAACTTATCAGGATCAGGCTGGACCCCCTCTGCGCCTACAACATGTCCCAGGTATTTCACAGCAGGTTTAAGCAGGTGACATTTGGACGGTTTAATTTTGAGGCCATATTTAATAAGGATTTCAAACACCTCAGCTAAGTGCTTTAAATGGTCCTCATAAGTTTTAGAATAGATGATAACGTCATCCAGATACAACAGCACCGTCTCAAAGTTCTTGTGGCCTAAACACCGCTCCATTAGCCTTTGGAAAGTCCGGGAGCATTGCACAGTCCGAACGGCATACAGTTAAATTCGAACAGGCCCATAGGAGTGGTAAAAGCAGTCTTTTCTCTATCCTCAGGGGCCATGGGCACTTGCCAGTACCCGCTGGTTAAGTCTAATGTGGAGAAATAGGCTGAGGAGCCTAGAGCAGTTAGAGACTCTTCAATACGTGGCAATGGATAGGCATCTTTGTGAGTTATCTGATTTATCTTTCTGTAATCTACACAAAAGCGGATGCCGCCATCTTTCTTTTACCAGAACCAGGGGTGCAGCCCAGGGACTACGGCTGTCCCGAATTATGTTTGAGCCTTTCATTTCTTGGATCATCTCCTTAACAGTTTGGTATGAAGTAGGTGGTATGGGTCTATACCTCTCTTTGATGGGAGGATGAGAGCCAGTGGGTATGGTGTGTTGAATGACACTGACCTCTCCATAGTCCTTTGCATGTTTACTGAAGGCCTGATGGTGTTTCTTTACCAGATTCAGAATTCCCTCTAGTTGATGTTGGGGGTAGCTTCGTCCCCGACATGGAGTTCCTCCCACCAGGGCACTTGTGAATCGCTCACAGGAAGATGTCCTCGGCGGCAGCTGGCGGCTTCTCGGTGACAGGCAGGCGGATGACATCCTGGAAGAATACCTGTGAAAGCTGGGCAACAGGGCAGTGCTTAGTAAGCGCAACAGGATGATCACTCAGGTTAATCAGACGGACAGGTACTTTACCTTGGGAGACGGTCACCAGGCACTTGGCAGCTCTCACATAAGGATAGTTCTCCATCTGGATAGGCTCCACCAGGGCTGGATAGTCTTGGCCCTGGACTCCAAGAACGACACGACACCACAGGAGAGTTTGAGAGTTTGGGGGCAGAGTCACCGGCCTATTATCACGGATCCTGGCGGTACAGATCTCCCCTTTCTCATTAGCAAACCTCTGCTGAGCACACAGTACACTGATAGTCTTTTGGATGGCTTTCTTGGATGCAGAGGGAGCAGTAGGCAGAGTCTGGTGCAGCGCTTCAAGCACCTCAGGGTAACAGTTTTTAAAGACATTGGTACCTACAATTACAGGATGACCCCCTCTATCTCCGGCCTGTACCACTATCACACCTTGTTGAGGCAAAGTAGCTTCTCCCACCTGGAGAGTGGGCTCCCAGTATCCATGAACTTTCACTGGCTTGCCATTACTTGCGATGATCTCCATCCAGGATTCAGGTGGCTGGGTTAGTAGGCTGGAGTCCCAGTATTTTTCAAAGGTAGGCTGCTGGATAGTTGTAACTTGAGACCCAGTGTCCAACAAAGCTTCAAAAGGGATCCCATTGATTTTGACACTTATTTTAGGACGGGACCCTACATACCGGGGCATCCAGCTTGGGTCTTTTGGACCTATTGTTCTACCTCCCGAGGGCGGTCCTCAGCCTCGAGGTGGCCCGTTTAACTGCCAGCATGTAGATTCTGTGTGGCCCAACTTTTTACAATAACTACAGACAGGCCGCTTGCGGTCCTTAAACCGGTCACTTATCGTCTCCCGGGATCTCTGGGGTGAAACTCCTGATAGGCAGGAGGAAACGGCTTTGGAGGTAGAAGCAATTCCTCTTCTAACATTACTGGTTTCTCCCACTCCTCTAATTTCCTGCACACTTTTTCCAGGCTTTTAGTGAGATGATTAACCTGTTCCACTAACATAGCAACAGTATCAGAGGTTGGAGCCTGGGTTGCTTAGCTGGCCCCGGACTGGTTAATAATAGCCAGCTTAGGTTTACAAGCTAGGGGCTCAGACGGGGCCACTGGTTCTGCAGGCAGGGTTTGACCCAAAATACTAATGGCCAGTTCTTTAAAGTCCAGAAAGGTGCTACTAGGATGTTGGGCAGACAACATTTTCAATTGGGTTTTTAACTGTTCGTTGTATATCCCTGCAATGAACTGTTCCCTCAGGAGTCTGGTCTTGGGTATCAGCCTCCCTGGGATCTATCTGAACAACAGCCCCCAAGGCTTCCTGGAGAGAGTGAGCAAAATCGCGGAGAGACTCACCAGGTTTCTGTTTCTTCCCAAAGAAGCGCATCTTTACTTCGGACGCGGTCCGTACTTCAAAAAGTGGTTCTGAGGCGGCTAAAAATTTGATCCAGGGTGCTCCTCTCAGAGTTAGGCCAGGACATGACTTCTCTGCGGGCTGCCCCTTCTAGCTGGGCTAACAGTATCTCCATCTGCTGTTCTGCATTAACAGGGTATAGTTTGAACAACGCCATCATTTTGTCCTTAAAGTCTTTCAAAGTATGAGGCTCTCCTGTATAGCGGGAAACCATGGGGCCCTGAAATAATATGGCATTGTCAGCGGCATCAGGCTGGTGGCTGTGGTACCGCCTGTGGCCACAGGCTCCCTGGGGGCAGGCTGCTCGTTTATCTCTGGATCCGACATGCGCAGCTTGAAGAAGTATTGAATCGACTGGGGGGTGTTGCTAGGAGCAACAGTCTGGCCGGTGCGGTCCCTTTAAGATAGCAGCGTGCAGGCCCGACGCCACGCTGGGAGGTACTGACCAGCGGATTTTGTCTTTGGTTAAGGTCGGGGACTCTCTCAGGGTCTCGGTTATCAATGCAAACCCCCTCCGGTACTGATGTCACTAGCCCCCAGGAGTTTTTACTTACTCCGGTGTAGCGCAATCCAAGTTCCCCTGAGATCTCGGGCGCCGCGCCCGCGCGATGACGTGCAGGGTTCAAAGGCTGGGCCACGGCGGTGCGTAGAGCGGCGTCCTTCCACTGAGCACAGGCAAGTGGGCGGGGCGGAGCTTCCCGCTCTTCAGGGGTGGCACCCTGTACACTCCTCTAATGGTGCAGCAAATTTCAGTCCATGAGGTGGGCGGCCATCTTGGGTGCCATTCACCGACAGCAAGCAGGATTATAAAAAGTTCCCAAAAATCGCTTTCAAGTACACAGTTCTTTTCTTAAGGATGGCGCAATACTGGACAGCGCCTCCGGTCCACTTTAGGCACACTTTTCTGGCCCAACAATGCAAATAAAGTCCCAAAAGTCACTCTGGTCACAGAGCAAACTGGATGAGGCACAAAGTTCACGCTTCTTGCACTAATAAGCGTGCGTATCCTGTTCGTGACGCCAAAAGAGAGGTGCAGCGTACTCAAGTTAGGGTTAATAGTGTTCCTGGATGTTGTAGTGCAATTGTGACCACTAACCTGGGACAGCTGACTCTCTGCAAGGGCAGGTAGTGATAGGTAATGTTCGTGACGCCAGTGCCAAGTAACGGTGGCACGCCGTTTGCTGATAGCAGGAATAACTGAGGAACCACGTGATGATAAAACAAACTTGAACTTTACTGAAGCTTTGATGGTAATCATACACATAAATGGATGGAAGCGCAGTTCCTTAATACATTGAAGTGCAGAGTAGTTTCAGATGAATAGATCACAGATGAATATAGATTGCAACTCCTCTTAGATCAAGCAGGCCTAAATCTGCACAGGGATTTGACTCTCCACTATTCCTCAGGTACTCTTCAGTTCTTCTGACCTGTCTATTCCTGGGTTACTTTATAATCCAAGGCCCAAATACCTCTTAGTCGGCTTCTATCCTTGGTTCTTTACACTTGGAGGATTTCCCTTGCTACCTGCTGAGGACATGAAAGGAGTCCCACACAGACTACTCGGTCTGCACACACTTCACAGACAACTGTCTGCACTGAACTAACTCTCCTATGCTGGGGCCTACCTATATATAGTGGGGCGCACTGTCTCCCTCTAGTGGCTGTAGTAGACACTACCCCCTGCAGGCCTGTACAAGGAAATAAATTAAAGGTACATACACATAATAAACCTTTTGCAGTGTCGGGTATTAACACCCGTATGCTGCACATACAACAGTTTACAACCCCATATTGGATGTTCGTTCAAACTACAGAATCGGGGAATAAATATTAAGTTTTGTTTGGCTGTTAACCCTTGCTTTGTACTGAAAAAAATGGATTAAAATGGAAAAGTTTCCAAAAATCGAAATTCTGAAATTTTATCTCCATTTTCCATTAACTCTTGTGGAAAACCTAAAGGGTTAATTACGTTTGTAAAATCAGTTTTGAATACCTTGAGGGGTGTAGTTTCTAGAATGGGGTAATTTTTGGGTGGTTTCTATTATGTAAGCCTCACAAAGTGACTTCAGACCTGAACTGGTCCCTAAAAAGTGGGTTTTAGAAAATTTCTGAAAAATTTCAAGATTTGCTTCTAAACTTCTAAGCCTTATAACGTCCCCAAAAAATGAAATAGCATTCCCAAAATGATCGATACATGAAGTAGACATATGGGGAATGTAAATCAATAACTATTTTTGGCGGTATTACTATGTATTATAGAAGTAGAGAAATTGAAACTTGGAAAATTGCAAATTTTTCTAAATTTTGGGTAAATTTAGTATTTTATCATTTTACCACTGTCATGAAGTACAATATGTGATGAAAAAAATTCTCTGAATGGCCTAGATAAGAAAAAGCGTTTTAAAGTTATCACCACATAAAGTGACACTGGTCAGATTTGCAAAAAATGGCTGAGTCCTTAGGGTGAAATAGGGCTGAGTCCTTAAGGTCCCTTTCACACGGGCGAGTTTTCAGCGCGGGTGCAATGCGTGAGGAGGACGCATTGCACCCGCACTGAATCCGGACCCATTCACTTCTATGGGGCTGTGCACATGACAGTTGATTTTCACGCATCACTTTTGCGATGCGTGAAAATCGCAGCATGCTCTATCTTCTGCGTTTTTAGCGGAGCGCAGGCCCCATAGAAGTGAATGGGGCTGCGGGAAAATCGCAAGCATCCGCAAGCAAGTGCGGATGCTTTGCGATGTTCCCGCATGGTTGCTATGCAACCATCGGGATGTGTAACCGGTTCTGTATTATTTCACATTATAACATAGTTATAATGTAAAATAATACCCTTAGCCATCTTCCTAATGTTTAAACCGGTGCAGAATGGGTTAAAAATAATAAACTAATAATAACTTACCTGGTCCATTTGATCGCGAAGCCCGGCATCCTCTCCGTTAGCTTGCTAGTAGGAAAGGACCTGTGATGATGTCACATGGTCACATGGACCAATCACATGCTCCATCACTATAGTGATGGAGCAGGTGATTGGGCCATGTGATGCTGTGACATCATCACAGGTCACTTCCTACTAGCAAGCTAACAGAAGGATGCCGGGCTTCGCGATCAAATGGACCAGGTAAGTATTATTAGTTTATTATTTCAACCCATTCTGCACCGGTTTAACATTAGGAAGATGACCAAGTATTATTTTACATTATAACTATGTTATAATGTGAAATAATACCAGCGAGACTAATTTCTGACCCAAACATGCACTTCTGTGAAGAAGTGCAGGTTCGAGTCTGGGTACCAAAAGTGCCGATTTTTCTCCGCGCGTGCAAAGCGCATGACAGCGCTTTGCACTCGCAGGGAAAAATCGCGGCGATTCCACAACGCACCCGCACTGTTTGACGGAGTGCACCCGCAACGCCCGTGTGAAAGAGGCCTAAGGGGTTAAAAGTCTGTGGGGGCCATTTATTGAGACCAGCATTCTAGACGCCGTACTAATAACCCCTATATGTGGCTATGAATCTGCTGAGTTTTGAAGCGCCGCCGGCCTCTACATAATTCCGGCGTATCAAGCGCCAGTCTTTTTGTAAGATAGTTGCCTTGCTGGCTTACATTTAGATCATTTTCTGTGTCTAAAAGAGGCATGTCCCTTTCACTTTTTAGACCTGGCTTGAGCTGGGAAAAGTCGTAGATTGCGGCGCAACTAACTATTACAACGCAATCTGCGCCTGAAATATACCTAATGGAGGTGTATTTCAGGATAATAAATAACCCTCTATATATCCTTCTTGATATGGAGCATCTCCATGCCAGGGGTGCACCTAGACTTTCTGCTGCCTGAGGCGAAAACTGAAACTGCGCCCCCCTTTCCCAATGCCAATTTCTTAAACTAACCTCTACCTTCAGCCCATGGCCCTTCGGCTGCCCCCCATCTTATCAATTCCCGGTGCTGCTTGAGGCGATCGCCTCACCTGACCTCATTGGTGGTGCACCCCTCATCTCAAGTCCGACCATATCATTCTCCATGAATCTATACCTCTTCCACTAATAGCTTGTAGGTATGAATGACCTAAAAAAAACAACACATATAAACAATGAGTAAAAAGAAATAAAATAAGGTAATTAAATCAGTGACCATTTTGGGACCAAGGATAAGAAGCAAAAAATTAAAAAAATCACAAGTCTGGTGAGAAAATCAGATATTCATTTAATCCAAATGGGGCAACGTAATCCATCTTACCTTCTTTTCAGCAAGTAGTTTTTTCCAGTTACCACCTCTTATGGATATAAGGACACGATCAATGCCTCTTACATGAAACTGAGATCTTTCACAGTTATGGAATTCTTTAAAATGCCTAGGAATAGATTTTAATTTCGTTAAATCATTCTCATCCTTCGCCCCTTCCTGACACGTCTCCTCAATTCTCACATAAATGAGTTGGCATGAAGATTGTGCCAGATAGATTACTCCTGATGTACCACATGTAATATTATGAGTAATCTTGTATTGTTTAGTGGTTCTAGTAGGGTTGGAAAAGTGAGAGGCTTTGTCTAAATTTGGACAAGCGACACATTGGCAACAAGGTGAGCAACCCCATCTTTGACCCTGTGACCCAAAGGCATAAAATGTCTCTAAAATTCTGGGACTTTCTATAGGTAATAGATGGAAATGGTGGTAAAACTTCATCCAAAGTTGTATCTAAACCTAACAATTCCCAATGTTTGGTCAAGGCAGATCTTATCATTTCCCACTGTGGATTATATGTGTATATAATATATAATTATATAATGAAGGCTGAAGTTCAGCCTGCATTTCTGGGAGGAGTGTCTGCCCCATTTATTCATGGGCTCTCTCAACCCGGCATACATCCCTCTCATGCCCCTCCCTCCCTCCCACCCCTTTTCTCTGTTGTTCTCATTAGGGTATGCCCCCTTTTAGGCCTACCCGCATTCCTGACTCCAGGAACAAGTCAGCCAGTGTAGGGTCCCGGGTTAGGCATGCTTCCCGCTTCGTTCACAGGTAGCCATGACCACAAATATATATATATACTAGCAGAAGGACCCAGGTTCGCACGGGTATATTTCCACTATTTTCCTTTAATGTTTGTGTGTGTTGTTATAAGATAGACTATGTCTCCCATAACAGTGACCTCTACCTCAACCCGTCCCCTTAACTGTGACCTCAATAGCACCCCAGCCCTCAACACTGAACCCCCAAAGTGCCCCACCCCTTCAAATGTGACTTCCACAACACCCCACCGCCCCTCTAACAAAGACCTCCACCGCAGCCCACCCTCTTAACAGTTACCCGCCACAGTGATCTAGCCCTTAACAGTGATCTCCACAAGTCCACGCCACCTTAACATTTACCTCCACAGCACCCCACTCCCTCAACTTTGACCTGCACAGTGAACCATCCCCTTAACAGTGACCCCGCCTCACACCACCCCTTTACCGGTGACATTTACAACACCCCACCCCTTAACAGTGACCTCAACAGTACCCTACCCCCTTAAGAGAGACCTCCACTGCGCTCACCCATTTAACAGTGACTTCTACAGTACCCTGCTACCTTAACAGTGACCTCCGCAACTCCTGCCCCCGAACAGTGACCTTCACCGTTCCCTGCACCCTGGTTATTGGTTAATCCCATGCACGTTTAGCAACTGGCTGCAAGCGTTCGCTATACTAGCGTATCGGGTTTACGTCGGGGTGGGTTGGCTCCACTATGACGAACAGTTTCGGCAACGCAGGGCGGTTAGGCCTGATATCCGGTGGGATCACAAGGATATTGGGCTTTGGTTACTGGTGACGGCACCGACTAGGACGGTGCAGCCCTTCCAGGGGCGCTTGAGGGGTCAACAACGGGAGCGCTTGCGGCAGCATCAGCGAAGGGCTTATGTTTCCTTTTCAACAAAGGAAATTGCAGATCCGGGGCTAAGTGCAAATTTAAGCACGAATGCACCTTGTGCGGGGGCCCCCATGGAGCCAGCCCGTGTTTTTAGAGGGGAAAACAAAGGGAGGGCGGGGACGCTGCTGGAAAAAATCTGACTCCAGTGCGGGTGGAATAGATGCAGGAGTTCCTAGATAGGTACCCAGATCGGGCAGCGGCCACTTTTATTTGTTAACAGTTTTAAGTTCGGTTTTCGTATTCCATCATTTACGCCGGCGGGGCCCCTGGTTCATAAGAATCTGAGGTCCGCTCTTGATCACCCCGAGGTAGTTTCTGGGAAGTTAAGGAAGGAGGTGGAGTTGGGGCGGATGGCGGGCCCGTTTAGGGTGCCTCCGTTGGTCAATCTAAAAGTTTCTCTATTGGGGGTGGTGCCTAAGAAGGAGCCAAACAAGTTTCGGCTCATTCACCATTTGTCATATCCAAAAGGAGCGTCATTCAATTACGGCATAGATGCCGATTTATGTTCAGTGGTGTATACATCATTTGATGCGGCTGTGAATTGGGTAAGATGGTGGGGCCGAGGAACGTTAATGGCAAAGGTTGACATTGAAGCAGCTTTTACGCTTGTTACCGCTTAATGTGGAGAGCTTGCATTTGTTGGGTTGTTTTTGGGAAGGGAGTTATTTTGTAGATAGGTGCTTACCCATGGGGTGTTCGCTTTCCTGTGCGTATTTTGAAATGTTTAGTTCATTTTTAGAATGGGTAGTGGTTGACGTTTCGGGTTGTTCATCGGTTATTCACTATTTAGATGATTTTTTTGTTTAGGGCTGCCGGAAAGCTCGGGTTTGTTCTTTTGTTACTGCATATGTTAGTCGGTTTTTGCGCATTTTGGGGTACTGCTGGCTGGTGAGAAGACGGTGGGTCCAGCGTCGGAATTGTTGTGTTTTTGGGAAATGTTATAGACACTGTCAGGATGGAGTGTAGACTTCCGGAGGAAAAACTGTTGAATCTGCGGCAGGAGGTTTGTAAGGCCATAAAGCGGGAAAAGATTAGGTTGCGGGACTTGCAGTTCTTATTGGGAAAACGTAACTTTGCATGCCGGATTATGCCGATGGGTCGAATTTTTGCAGACGCGGCTACGACGGCTGTGTCAGCGCCACATCACTTCGTACGGCTACGAAAGGAATTGAAAGGGGATTTAAGGGTATGGGCAGAGTTTTTACAACAGTACAATGGTCAGGCGTTAGTTATGGGGGACGCTTGTGATAATGTTGATTTTGAGTTATATACGGACGCGTCTTGGGGAGTTGGTTTTGGGGCTGATTGCAAGGGACAATGGTGTGCGGGTCAGTGGCCGGAGATGTGGTTTACGTGTGGCTGGTGTGGGAGTCGCTCTGGTAGATAGCAGTGCGGGTGCAGTATAGAGGCAAAATGGAGTCCAGAAAGTGTAGCAAACAGTGTTTAATTCACACTTGTAGCAAATACACAGCAAACAGTCACTTGGTGTTAATTCACTCCCATCAGAAAACGTGCAGCAAAACAAAATAGTCCAAAACAGGTTCCAGTCACCTGGGAGGCTTTAGGTGCAGGTTCGCACCTGGCTGTCAGTCCAGCCGCAAGGCGATCGACCTCCGGCTTCCAGGCCGTCTGCACTCCTCCTTGCTTGGGGTCTTGCTTCCAGCCCAGAGAACTCCACACAGCACAGCATGGATCAGCACTCCGAAACTCAAGTGATTCCACAGCCTAACAGCAGCTCCAGGACAATCACACTCAGCTGCTGAGGAGGCTGCCTTTTAAAGGCCCGGATAAAGTCCGGCCTGGACCGTGGGGAATAGACACCCACCCAACTCTTTGCCTACTCCCAGTAAGAGCCGGCCCGGATTGGCTTTGCAGCCAAACTAAAAACAAGGTGTCAAACAGCACTAGCTGCTGCTGACACACGAAAATCCGGCTCTTACCTCACCGAGGCCAGGAACCTCGGTGACACGTACCTGCCATCGACCACGGTACCTTGCACCCTCTTACACCCCCCTTTGTTCAACCCTGAGGGGTGAACACATGTGAGGCAGTGGACGTGGGACAGTGCATCTGCGTTACCCTGCAAGCGGCCTGCCCTGTGTTCTACAGAGAACTTAAAGTTCTGCAGGGATAGGAACCACCTGGTGACCCGAGCATTCCTCTCCTTTGCCTGGCTCATCCACTTGAGAGGGAATGGTCGGTCACCAGACGGAACCTCCTCCTAACAGGTAGTAGCGGAGAGATTCGAGTGCCCACTTGATAGCCAGGCACTCCCTCTCCACTATACTATACCTGGACTCGGCGGGACTGAGCTTACGGCTCAGGAAGACAACGGGATTTTTTCCCCGTTGACCTCCTGAGATAGTACCGCACCGAGGCCTACCTCCGAGGCGTCGGTCTGTACGACGAACTCCCTGTTGAAGTCGGGTGTCACCAAAACCGGGGACCCACACAGGGCCGACTTCAACGCGGAGAAAGCCTCCTCCGCCTTCTCACTCCAGCTAACCTTCCCAGACTTTCGCCCCTTCAACAGGTCTGTCAATGGCGCTGCTATTGTGGCAAAGTGGGGCACAAACCGCATGTAGTACCCTACCATTCCCAGGAAGGACTTTACCTGCCTGGTGGTGACCGGTCGGGGCCAGTTACGTATGGCTTCTACCTTAGTTACCTGCGGCTTGATGACTCCCCGCCCAATAACATATCCCAGATATTTAGTCTCTTCCAACCCAATCGCACACTTCTTTGGATTGGCGGTTAGACCAGCTTTCCTCAGGGCATCCACTACCGCCTGCACTTTGGGCAAATGGCTTTCCCAGTCGGTGCTGTGGATGATTACATCATCTAAGTAGGCCGAGGCGTAACGACGATGAGGTCGCAGCACTATGTCCATTAACCTTTGGAAGGTGGCGGGGCGCCATGCAGGCCAAAGGGTAACACCTTGTAGTGATACAGGCCCTGCGGGTAACAAAGCGGTTTTTCCTTGGCCGACTCCGTTAAGGGTACCTGCCAGTACCCTTTAGTGAGGTCTAGCACAGAAAAATACCGGGCTTGTCCTAAATTCTCAACAAGCTCGTCTACCCGGGGCATGGGATACGCATCAAACTTGGACACTTCATTTAACTTGCGAAAATCGTTGCAGAACCGCAGCGTCCCATCCGGCTTGGGTATTAGAACTATGGGACTGGCCCATTCACTTTTCGACTCCTCAATCACATCAAGCTTCAACATTAATTGCGCTTCCTCCGCGATGGCCCGTCGCCGAGCCTCGGGTACCCGGTATGGTTTTAACTGGATCTTGGCCTGAGGCTCAGTGACGATGTCATGTTGGATGAGAGACGTGCGGCCAGGGAGGTCCGAGAACACATCCGTGTTCCGACTGATGAACTCCTGACTTCCTGAACTTGTTTGGAAGACAGGCTGTCTGCAATTTTACCGTGGCTACCGCTCGCAGGCCTCGAACTGTGGGGCTGGACCCTTCTCACCCAGAAGCCCTGGCCGGGGGCTGTTGTCGTCGGTCGTGTTCCTATCCTTCCACGGCTTTAGTAAATTCACGTGGTACACCTGCTCCGGCTTGCGCCGCCTGGCTGGTGTACCTTGTAATTACTTCCCTACCTTCTCAATCACCTCATAGGGGCCCTGCCACCTAGCTAGGAACTTGCTGTCAAGGGTGGGCACCAGAACCAAAACCCGATCTCCCGGATTGAAGCCCCGTACCCGAGCCTGACGATTATACACCCTACTCTGGGCTTGTTGCGCTGCCTCCATATGCTCCCGGACCAGCGGCAACACCCTTTCCATCCGGTCTTGCATCTGGGTGACATACTCAATGACACTTTTGTGGGGGACAGGCTGCTGTTCCCACGCTTCCTTGGCGATATCCAACAGGCCCCGAGGGTGTCTGCCATAAAGCAGTTCGAAGGGCGAGAACCCAGTAGAGGACTGGGGCACCTCTCGCACTGCGAACATGAGATAGGGCAGAAGCAGGTCCCAGTCCTTCCCATCTCTAGACACCACCCTTTTTAACATATTTTTAGAGTTTGGTTAAACCTTTCGACAAGACCGTCCGTTTGCGGATGGTAAACGGACGTCCATAATTGCTTTATACGCAATAATTTACACAGTTCCCTCATAACTTTAGACATAAAAGGGGTCCCTTGGTCTGTCAGAATCTCTTTTGGCAGGCCCACACGGAAAACATTTCCATTAACTCTTTGGCAATGAGCTTAGCCGAGGTATGTCGCAGAGGCACCGCCTCCGGATACCGAGTGGCGTAGTCGAGAACTACCAGAATGTGTTGGTGGCCCCTGGCAGACTTCGGTACAGGCCCGACTAGATCCATAGCGATACGCCCAAACGGGACCTCAATGATTGGAAGAGGCACAAGGGGACTACGGAAATGTGGCTGGGGGCTGGGGGCTATTTACCTGACAGGTTGGACAAGATTTACAATATTCTTCTACCTCCTTAAACACACCAGGCCAATAAAACCGCTGCAGTATGCGGTCCTGCGTTTTCTGCCACCCCAAGTGTCCCCCAAGAACATGTTGGTGGGCAAGCTCCATGACCAGCTTGCGATACGCTGTGGGCACCACCAACTGTTCAACAGATTCACCCCGGATTTGGTTCACCCGATATAACATTTCTTGGTGAACGACAAAGCGGGAAATATTAACTCAGCCCCTGGTTTCTGGGGTTTACCATCAATTTCCACCACATTCTCCCAGGCCCTAGTTAGGGTTTGGTCCCGGTGTTGGGCGGTCCCAAAATTGTCTCCGGAGATGTGGAGGTCTGCCAACTCAGGTCCTGGTGGCAAGTCCTCCATGTCTCCCACCATTACACTCAGCGGGGTGTCTCCCCTCTATCACAGCAGTGGTGGTCACCCCTACCGCAGGCCCCTTCGGACTCGGGCTCCCAGGGCTCTGGCCCCCACTGGAACCAGGCCACTCTGCTAGGGTTACCCCTGTCTCATGGCTATTAGTCACTTTCATCTCAGGCCATAGTGACGGAAAACCAGGGAAGTCTCTCCCAATTATTAGTTCATACGGTAGCTTTGTGGAGATCGCCACTTCACAAGTCCATGTGCCGGCCGCCGTGGATAGAGACATTACAGCAGTGGGATAGTCCTTTAAGTCTCCATGTATGCACACCACACCAACTTTCCGGCCCGTATACTGGGTGGGCTGTACCAGGGCAGCACTTACCAGGGTTACTAGGCTCCCTGAGTCCAACAGCGCCACTGCCAGGTTATCACCCACTTGCACCTGGCACAGGTGACGATTGTCTACTGTCTCGGGGTGCCAGTTGCACACAGTCTCCGGGCATACATGGAAGCCCGGTACCCATAATTAATCTCCATGGGTTCTCCCCACTGTGGACAGTCGGCCCTTACGTGGCCAGGCTCGTGACACCGCCAGCAGACTATCGGGGCCGGGTCTACAGGGGTACACCCGAGCAGGTTTTTCGGGTACCAGTCGTCGGGACTGGATGGGAGTCCTCCTGGGTTTGACCGGCCCCCTCCCAACAACACCCCCTTTCAAGTTTTGGGTGGCCTCATAGCGCTCCACCAGGTCGACCATTTCTAGGGCATTGGTGGGTGATACCTGGCCGATCCAGTGCTGAAGGGGGTAAGGCAAGGCCCTCCAGAACATGTCAGCCAGCAGTCGGTCCAGCATAGCAGTCGGACTTAGAATATCAGGCTGCAGCCATTTTTGCAACCTGTGCAGCAACTCATAGTACTGCGGCCGGGCGGGTTCAGCCGCTTTAAAGTCCCACTGGTGGACCCGTTGAGCCCGGACTAACACGTTTACCCCCAGCCTGGCCAGGATCTCCCCCTTCACCGTGGGGTAATCAGCAGCCTGGTCATCTGCTAAGTCAAAAAAACTTGTTGGGATCCGGATGCCAGGAACGGAGCGACCACCTCAGCCCACTGGTCACGGGGTAACTTCTCCCTCACGGCCACCTTTTCAAAGACCGCCAGATACGTCTCCACGTCGTCCGAGGGGTCATCTTTGGGATCGCCGCACGGACCGCTTTCCGGGCATCATGGTCGTGGTGGGACGCTCCTGCAGCTTGTAACGCCATCACGTGCTGTAAAAGAAGTTGGTTGGTCTCCCGCTGCTGCACATTAGCCTCCATGAGGGCTTTCACAGCCGCCTCCATGTTGCCAGAAATTCCTGTTTGCAACTTTGCCGGTTTTATATATGCCATGCACTTGTGCTCAGCAAAACACAAACAATTCGGCGTTCACGCCAGCCTCACTGCGCATGCCCGCATCCGACACCAAATGTGGGGAGTCGCTCTGGTAGATAGCAGTGCGGGTGCAGTATAGAGGCAAAATGGAGTCCAGAAAGTGTAGCAAACAGTGTTTAATTCACACTTGTAGCAAATACACAGCAAACAGTCACTTGGTGTTAATTCACACCCATCAGAAAACGTGCAGCAAAACAAAATAGTCCAAAACAGGTTCCAGTCATCTGGGAGGCTTTAGGTGCAGGTTCGCACCTGGCTGTCAGTCCAGCCGCAAGGCGATCGACCTCCGGCTTCCAGGCCGTCTGCACTCCTCCTTGCTTGGGGTCTTGCTTCCAGCCCAGAGAACTCCACACAGCACAGCATGGATCAGCACTCCGAAACTCAAGTGATTCCACAGCCTAACAGCAGCTCCAGGACAATCACACTCAGCTGCTGAGGAGGCTGCCTTTTAAAGGCCCGGATAAAGTCCGGCCTGGACCGTGGGAATAGGCACCCACCCAACTCTTTGCCTACTCCCAGTAAGAGCCAGCCCGGATTGGCTTTGCAGCCAAACTAAAAACAAGGTGTCAAACAGCACTAGCTGCTGCTGACACACGAAAATCTGGCTCTTACCTCACCGAGGCCAGGAACCTCGGTGACACGTACCTGCCATCGACCACGGTACCTTGCACCCTCTTACACTGGGTAACCTGGCTCTTTTGGAACTATTTACCATTGTCATGGCGGTAGTGTTGTGGGGAGAGCGATTTGCCAATAGAAAGGTGCGTTTCCATTGTGATAACTTGGGGGTGGTTCAGGCTATCAACAGTTTATCGGCATCTTGTTTATTAGGCTCTTGCAATTTCTGGTCTTGCGTGGTCGCAAAGCATGTTGCAGGGGTGTCTAATTCTGTGGCGGATGCTCTTTCTCATTCACAGTGGGAGTGGTTTCGGCTTCTAGTGCCAGAAGCAGAGGAAGAGGGTCTGGAGTGTCCGATTTGGCTTTGGGAAATCCTGGAGGAGCGATAGTGAGGTTGTTGAAGGACTCGCTGAGTCCTGGTACCTGGAAGGCATATGGTAAGGCGTGGGAGACCTGGGAGAGGTGGAGCTCCCGGCTTGAGGCATGCGTTGATGATGGAGAGATGATATTGGTGCTGTTATTAGGGCATTTTAAAGAGGAAGGTTGGTCTGTTTCTCAGGTAAACCGTTTTATTGCATGTCTAGCGTATGGGTTCAGGTTGCGTGGCTTAACTGACCAGAGAAAAACTTTTGGGTTCGGTAGGTTTTGAAGGGATGGCATAGGGGAAGTAAGGTCGAAGACCAGGGGAGGCGGGTTGCTTTTAAGTTTCTTTTGGAGATAAGAAAAGAGAAAAGTTGGGCGTTGTTTTTAGTTCGGGGTGGGAAGTGGGTTTATTTAGGACGGCATTTGCATTAGCATTTTTGGGGCTTTTAGATTAGGGGAGTTGGTGAGTGTCAGTGTCAGTAGAGCGGGGTTTGAAGTGTGATGATGTGGACTTATATTTGGACAGGGTTGTGGTTCAGATTCGGAAGTCGAAAACGGATCAGGAATGTAGGGGTTGCCAGTTTACGTTGTTTGCAGTTCCTGGTTGTTTCATGTGCCCAGTCCGGTGTGTGGAGGGTGATAGTGTGGGATTAGGTAGGGATACGTTGCCTTTTCTCCGGCATGAGGACGGTTCGTTTTGTCCCGTTTTCAATTTTTGGCGGTGTTCAAGAAATGCTTGAAAGCTCTTGGAGTCGAGGGAACAGGGTATTCTGGGCACCCGTTCAGGATAGGAGCAGTGACGGAGGTGGCCAGATTGGGAGTCAGTGAGGAGGTAATTCGGAAGATTGGGCGTTGGGAATCGGCGAGGTTTCGGTCTTATGTTAGACAGTTTTTTTTTTTATAGATATGATGCGGGCAATGTTTGCTTTAGTGTTAATTCTTCTTTTGTTTGATTTCAGGTTCGACAGCAGCTTTGGTGTGGATGTAGGGCACTCCTATGTGTTTTGGGGGCAGTTAGAGCGGGTGTGTGGCCGAACTGGCCCCTGACCCTTAACCCTAATACTGACCCCCAAACCCTAAGTCTAATACTAGTCTCTAGATCTAATATTGACCCCTAATGCTAATACAATGCCATACTGACCCCTAACCCTAAGGCCTCATTCACACGACAGTATTTTGCGGACCGTATACTGGCCGTTTTTCAGTTCAGTATACTGTCAGTATACTGAACCATTCACTTCAATGGGACCGCAAAAATACTGAAGTGTCTCCGTATGCCATCCGTTCCGTTTCCGTTTTTCCGTTCCGTTTAAATATAGAACATGTCCTATTCTTGTCCGCAAATCACGTTCAGTGGCTCCATTCAAGTCAATGGGTCCGCAAAAAAAGCGGAAAGCATACGGAAGTGCATCCGTATGTCTTCCGTATCCGTTCCGTTTTTGCGGAACCATCTATTGAAAATGTTAAGACCAGCCCAATTTTTTTCTATGTTATTACTGTATACTGTATATGCCATACGGAAAAGCGGAACGGAAAAACGGAACCGAAACGGAAACACAACGGAAGAAAAAACGGAACCACTGATCCGCAAAATACGGACCGCAAAATACTGAAAAAGCCATACGGTCGTGTGAATGAGGCCTAATACTGAAAATTAACCCTATGGCTACATTTGCAAAACCGTATGTGTTTTCCCATCCACATCCGCAAAGCAAGAATACTGGCCATGTGCGTTCGACGTTTTGTGGAACACACAAGGGCAGGAAACTGCAATATATATATATAGAAAAAATAAATAAAAGCAGACTGATGTACCAGCCCTAAAAGGGATTTTTGGACCGCTGTTAGGACACTGTCCTTATAGGAGATGAGCCTTTGAGGACTGGAGTGGACACAGAACACTGTCCTAGCTAACGCTTTCCCTATTAATTCGGCAGCAGCAGCACTCTCCCTGCTCTAACTAACACTGCAGCTTCAGAATGAACCTAAGATGGATGCTGTTCTTGCTTTTTGATAGGAGGTGGGAGGGTCTGGGAGTGAGGGTATACTGATTGGCTGGAATGTGTCTGCTGACTGTGAGGTACAGAGTCAAAGTTTACTCAATGATGATGTATCGGGGCGGACCGAATTTTTCGGGACATCTCTACCCCTAACCCTAATACTGGCCCCTAACCCAGAACTGACACAAAGTCCAGAACACGGACTGAAGTCAGAGATTAGCACAGCAGAGAAAGATAAAGCAAGATATCCAAGTTCAGCTGCCAGTTTACCCCAAAACCTGCTGGAACCAAAAGAAAGATCAAGTATTGTCTGTTAAACTTTACAAAGTTTAGACTCAGCTTATTCTCTACAAACTACGACTCTCCAATTTATTTCTATGGAGCCTAACCCTGGGGAGCGACGGTATCCAGGTAAGAGCGCCGTGACACAGCAAACTAATAAGGCTGCACCACCAATCGGCATCCCAAAAACCTGGTGCACGATAAGCCCTGGGGCAGCATACTGCAAAGGAATCTTTGTTGGTCTCATGTTAACAAAATGACAAAATTCAGAGGCTTCAGGGGTTAAAAATACAACTTGGCTGTATTTGGTCCAGCAACAAAACAGCGACATCACATAGAGATCAGTTCACACATAACAGTATTCAGAGCACAGATGTTCCACTGTGGCTACTGTGCCTTTCAAGACTGAGACCTTGACTGCAGTTGTCAACAGTTTTATGCCCCAGTAACAGCATCACCTGGGCTGATTGGTGGGAAAGGGGGGAGTCCTGGAGGGGAGGGAATGGCAGGTCCCACTGCCAACCTACCTGCCATTCCAAAAAAATTCAGGCCCGGAAATAAAATTTATAAAAACCTCAGCAAAGTAAATTTACTAAGGAAACCCAACTTTCCTGGATTTTTCATCTCACCTACATTAAAAAGTGTGGATGAGATGTACACCCCCTCCAGGTGTCTTCCATCTGCCTATGTATTCTACGATAGATAGACAGACAGACAGGGGAAAGACGGACATACAGATAGACAAACAGAGGGACAGACAGACAGACAGATATGGCCACTGTTGATGGTGTTCCAAGGCTTTAGGACTGATGGGCATGATGGTATTAACGCCATTTAGTCCATGGACCGGCAGCTGCAGCAGGTGTTCTTCTTCTGGGTCCTTTTTTGAATCCATTTATGGAACCGTTTCAGGCGGGATGGTCTCGTGATATTCTCCTGATCTGTTTTGGATGGTTTTTTCATGATTTTTCCTCCTCTATTTTAGGTGTTATTTTCATTATTTTCTCCTCCTCTTTTTGGCAGCTTTAAGTTGTTCAATAATTGTCATTTCTTTCTTGATGTTATTCATGGCTGGTCTGATGTTATCTTTCTTGATGTCATTCATGGCTGGTCTGATGTTATCTTTCTTGATGTTATCTATGACTGGTCTGATGTTATCTTTCTTGATGTTATCTATGGCTGGTCTGATGTTATTTTTCTTAATTTGCACTAAAGGCTTTTGAACAACTACAAAATGAAAAGGAAACCATCAGCAGGTAGTAGATATAACAGAATATATACTTTTAACATTATGAGCAATGCAGTAATATAGTGATGCAGCTCATCAGCAGACATGATGCTGAATAATGGGGTAATAGAAGGACCCACAATGTGTGTGATCAGCAGATATGAGAGGTAACCCTAAGCTCTACCTGGACCCCCATTATATATGTTATTACATAGAAATGATTACCTGGCTTCTCCACTCGAACCATCGCTAGATCAGTTGCCTGTTTCTGTTCCCGCCGGCGCCAGGCCTTGATGTACTTGTAACTGTGAGACAGAGAAATGTCCTGACATTAGCCGCTACAGATGATGATCTTCAGTTCCCCATCAGAATATACCCATGACCCCCTCCCCACTACAGGGGGTGAGCTATAAAGGTGCAGTATATAACAGGCAGGAAGGATATACAATAGTGCTATATTCTTTATCACATCATAATACAGGACTGGGAAAGAGTGGACAGCAGTTACATGATTACATCCCTGCCCGATCCTGCCCCTGTATTATAACTTGGCTGCAGTAGTTACTGCGCTCCCTGTAGGTCAGACAATACAGTGTATAGAGAATATTGTGATCTGTAGAGTAGAAGAAAATTGTAAACTCACCAGCAAAAGATGGTAATCACGGCGGCAAGCAATAGAAATCCGCATAGCGGCAGGACAACGCGGTACATGACTGGTAATAAAGACACAAGATGCTCGTTATCAATTCTTATCATAGAGAACATATTCTACAAGACATTGTCCAACATCTCTAGATCCTAGAGGATAATGAGAGTAGAAATAGGAGAGGAAGGACTTGACTACTCACTGTTATTTGCACCAGCGCTGTCCGGACCGGGGTTGTACTCCCTGATCCTGGGAAAGTCACTGTCCATGAAAGAATGAAGAAAAATAAAGACATGAAATCAATGATAGCGGAAGCTGAACCCCAAAACGAGGACAAGAGGCAACGTCAGAAGATGACAATAAATCAGTATTTAGTAAGTGCCCACTAGTGGATGTCATCATTTAAGGCCATGGTTTCAGATTAGAAACCTTACAGCTTTCTTTCTGAAATATCCTCCCTCTTGTTCCAGGGGTTGTGTACGGTTTTGCAGTTCAGCGCCATCCAAGTAAATGGGGCTCAGCTACAATGCCGCACACAGCCCACTGTCCTATAACCTGATCTCCAAGCCACAGAGATACCAGCCAGATTTGCCTCTAGGACTCGTAATCATGTAAGGATAAATACAATATTCAGCCCCCATTCCGTAAGATAAACCCCGGTGATAATAGCCATTACCTGCAGGTGTTTTTGTGGGCTTTCCGTAAACATAACATATAAAAAGAAAAGAAAAACAAGAACAATTCTTCTTGAATCCATCGTCTCCAACATCTAACCCTCAAAAGAATCCAGTGCACCCCAACACATAGAACCCTGGACACAGCATTGTGATGTCATACAGCTTCAGTATTCTAAGGGGCGGGGCTCCTGGCTACTGCTGATGTCATCAGAGATCTAGTCTGAATGAAGAACTGTATATAGAGCAGTAATGTTTAAAGGGGAATGCCACTTTTAGTAAACCTTTAACAAAGTCATAAGTATATTGGGCGTTATTTATTAAACTGGTGTGAAGTGGAAATGGCTTAGTTGCCCATAGCAACCAATCAGATTCCACCTTTCAATTTGGGCCACTCCTTTGGAAAGTGAAAGGAGGAATCTGATTCATTGCTATGGGCAAATAAGCCAGTTTTCCGTTACACCAGTTTGATAAATGATCCCCATTATGTACATTATAGCATGAGACTACACAATTATGATACATAATTTATACATTCAGAACTCCTGGGTGGTAATGAGGACTCTCCTTCCCTCTTTTAACCCCTTAAGGACGCATGACGTATCGGTGCGTCATTGTTTCCGAGTCATAAGGACCCATGACGTACAGGTACGTCATGAGTAGTTCGATCACTGCTGCTCAGCCGGCAGTGATCGGAACAAAGTACCTGCTGAAATCATTCAGCAGGTACCTTGTTACAATGCCCAGAGGGTCCTGTGACCCCCATATCGGCGATCTCTGCAAACTGCAGGTCAATTCAGACCCACGGTTTGCAGCGCTCTGTGCGATCTCTGGGGATCAGAGAGTTAATGCCCCCAAAGTGTTCATTTTAACCCCCTGCAGCCCCCAATCATATTATGGCTGCGGGGGTGCAGGAGAGGGTGGTTGCGGGCGGCGGGAGGCTGTGCGGGCTGTGTCAGCACATTGCACGTCCGTAAAAATCTGCTCTATAAAAATATCAAATGACTGAACTCGTTAGGTGAACGCCATAAAAAGAAAAAAATGGTGTAAATAAGCCATTTATTTGGCACCTTACATCACTAAAAGTGTAATACAAAGTGATCAAAAAGCGTATGCCTCCCAAAATAGTACGAATCAAACCGCCATCTCATCCCGCAAAAAATGAGCCCCTACCTAAAACATTGCTTCTCAGACTAAAACATGATTTTTTGTTTCAAAAATGCTTTTTAGTGTTAAATGTAAAAAAACCCTAAAAAGTAGACATATTGGGTATCTCCATGTCCGTAAAAATCTGCTCTATAAAAATATAACATGACCTAACCCCTCAAGTAAAAACTGTAAAAAAATTAAATAAAAACGTTGTCAAAAAGCCATTTTTTGTCACCTTACATCACAAAAAGTGTAATAGCAAGTGATCAAAAATACATATTACCCCCAAATAGTGCCAATCTAACCGTCACCTCATCCCGCAAAAAATGAGCCCCTACATAAGACAGTCGCCCAAAAAAATAAAAAATAAACTGTGGCTTTCAGAATGTGGAGACACTAAAAATAATTTTTTTCAAAAATGCTTTATTATGTAAAACTAAAACAAAAACCCCTAAAAAGTAGTCATATTTGGTATTGTCGCGTCCGTAACAACCTGCTCTATAGAAATAGCACACAATCTAACCTGTCAGTTCAACAATGTAATTAACAAAAGACAAAAACGGTCCCAAAACAGCAATTGTTTTGCAAATTTTCCATTTTAATCAATTTTTCCAGTAACAAAGCAAGGGTTAACAGCCAGACAAAACTCAATATTTATTGCCCTGATTCTCTTGTTTGCACAAACACCCCATATGTGGTCGTAAACTGCTGTATGGCCAAACGGCAGGGCGTAGAAGGAAGGGAACGCCATATGGTTTTTGAAAGGCAGATTTTGCTGGACTGTTTTTTGACAATATGTCCCATTTGAAGCCCCCTGATGCACCCCTACAGTAGAAACTCACAAAAATCGACCCCATTTTGGAAACTACGGGATAAGGTGTCAGTTTTGTTGGTACTATTTTAAGGTAAATATGATTTTTGGTTGCTCTATATTACACTTGTTTTGAGACAAGGTAACAAAAAATAGAAATTCTGAAATCTCATCTCCATTTGCCAATAACTCTTGAGGAACACCTAAAGGGTTAACAAAGTTTATAAAACTGGTTTTGAATACCTTGAGGGGTGTAGTTTCTTAGATAGAGTCACTTTTATGGAGTTTCTACTCTAGGGGTGCATCGGGGGCTTCAAATGGGACATGGTGTCAAAAAACCAGTCTAGCAAAATCCACCTTCCAAAAACCATTTGGCGTTCCTTTCCTTCTGCGCCCTGCAGTTTGGCCATACAGCAGTTTACAACCCCATATTGGATGTTCGTTCAAACTACAGAATCGGGGAATAAATATTAAGTTTTGTTTGGCTGTTAACCCTTGCTTTGTACTGAAAAAAATGGATTAAAATGGAAAAGTTTCCAAAAATCGAAATTCTGAAATTTTATCTCCATTTTCCATTAACTCTTGTGGAAAACCTAAAGGGTTAATTACGTTTGTAAAATCAGTTTTGAATACCTTGAGGGGTGTAGTTTCTAGAATGGGGTAATTTTTGGGTGGTTTCTATTATGTAAGCCTCACAAAGTGACTTCAGACCTGAACTGGTCCCTAAAAAGTGGGTTTTAGAAAATTTCTGAAAAATTTCAAGATTTGCTTCTAAACTTCTAAGCCTTATAACGTCCCCAAAAAATGAAATAGCATTCCCAAAATGATCGATACATGAAGTAGACATATGGGGAATGTAAATCAATCACTATTTTTGGCGGTATTACTATGTATTATAGAAGTAGAGAAATTGAAACTTGGAAAATTGCAAATTTTTCTAAATTTTAGGTAAATTTTGTATTTTTCATTTTACCACTGTCATGAAGTACAATATGTGATGAAAAAAATTCTCTGAATGGCCTAGATAAGAAAAAGCGTTTTAAAGTTATCACCACATATAGTGACACTGGTCAGATTTGCAAAAAATGGCTGAGTCCTTAGGGTGAAATAGGGCTGAGTCCTTAAGGTCCCTTTCACACGGGCGAGTTTTCCGCGGGTGCAATGCGTGAGGAGGACGCATTGCACCCGCACTGAATCGGACCCATTCACTTCTATGGGGCTGTGCACATGACAGTTGATTTTCACGCATCACTTTTGCGATGCGTGAAAATCGCAGCATGCTCTATCTTCTGCGTTTTTAGCGGAGCGCAGGCCCCATAGAAGTGAATGGGGCTGCGGGAAAATCGCAAGCATCCGCAAGCAAGTGCGGATGCTTTGCGATGTTCCCGCATGGTTGCTATGCAACCATCGGGATGTGTAACCGGTTCTGTATTATTTCACATTATAACATAGTTATAATGTAAAATAATACCCTTAGCCATCTTCCTAATGTTTAAACCGGTGCAGAATGGGTTAAAAATAATAAACTAATAATAACTTACCTGGTCCATTTGATCGCGAAGCCCGGCATCCTCTCCGTTAGCTTGCTAGTAGGAAAAGGACCTGTGATGATGTCACATGGTCTCATGGACCAATCATGGACTATAGTGATGGAGCAGGTGATTGGGCCATGTGATGCTGTGACATCATCACAGGTCCTTTTCCTACTAGCAAGCTAACAGAGAGGATGCCGGGCTTCGCGATCAAATGGACCAGGTAAGTTATTATTAGTTTATTATTTTTAACCCATTCTGCACCGGTTTAAACATTAGGAAGATGGCCCAGAGTATTATTTTACATTATAACTATGTTATAATGTGAAATAATACCAGCGAGACAATTTCTGACCCAAACATGCACTTCTGTGAAGAAGTGCAGGTTCGAGTCTGGGTACCAAAGTGCCGATTTTTCTCCCGCGTGTGCAAAACGCATGACAGCGCTTTGCACTCGCAGGGAAAAATCGCGGCGATTCCACAGCGCGCCCGCACTGTTTGACGGAGTGCACCCGCAACGCCCGTGTGAAAAGAGGCCTAAGGGGTTAAAAGTCTGTGGGGGCCATTTATTGAGACCAGCATTCTAGACGCCGTACTAATAACCCCTATATGTGGCTATGAATCTGCTGAGTTTTGAAGCGTCGCCGGCCTCTACATAATTCCGGAGTATCAAGCGCCAGTCTTTTTGTAAGATAGTTGCCTTGCTGGCTTACATTTAGATCATTTTCTGTGTCTAAAAGAGGCATGTCCCTTTCACTTTTTAGACCTGGCTTGAGCTGGGAAAAGTCGTAGATTGCGGCGCAACTAACTATTACAACGCAATCTGCGCCTGAAATATACCTAATGGAGGTGTATTTCAGGATAATAAATAACCCTCTATATATCCTTCTTGATATGGAGCATCTCCATGCCAGGGGTGCACCTAGACTTTCTGCTGCCTGAGGCGAAAACTGAAACTGCGCCCCCTTTCCCAATGCCAATTTCTTAAACTAACCTCTACCTTCAGCCCATGGCCCTTCGGCTGCCCCCGTCTTATCAATTCCCGGTGCTGCTTGAGGCGATCGCCTCACCTGACCTCATTGGTGGTGCACCCCTCATCTCAAGTCCGACCATATCATTCTCCATGAATCTATACCTCTTCCACTAATAGCTTGTAGGTATGAATGACCTCAAAAACAAACACATA
>JAKVIS010001720.1:0-29615 GCA_033119425.1 Bufotes viridis
GACCACCAGGTGAGGTGCAGACCCATCCCCACATGCCCAGGTTACCATCTATCTGGAGGTTTCTGAGACTGTTATCAGGGACAGTAACATCTACAGTCCGCAGTGCGCCTTACGCCGTACCATCGCGCATTAAGGTCACTGCGAGACCGTGCAATAACACCAGACGAGGCGCCCCTATCAGTTACGAGGCTCGGGAGATCATGAACGCCATGCCAACCAGAAACTTTGTGAGGGATGAGGGAGAAAACATCCCGTCTTCCATCAGACTCCAAGCACATTTTTTCTCCCGGTAACATATCCTGGTGCTGCGTAGTAATGTAGTGGTGGAGCTCCCTGCATTGTGCGAGTACCATCTTAGCACACTGCTGTCCTTCGGATTGATTTTTCTGGTTTTGACCTCGGCTTGACTAACGGACTACGTTTTTGGACTGCTGCCTGCCCTGACCCCGGCCTGTTTTTAGACTATTATTGTTTGCCGCCTGCCCTGACCCCGGCCTGTTTTTAGACTATGATTGTTTGCCGCCTGCCCTGACCTTTGCTTGCTCGACCATTCTTCTGCCTGCCGATTTGGTACCTTATTGTAAATGACTGCAGCATGGACAGTCCTCTCTCCTCTCTCCTGGCCTCACCTCTGGGCAGATTTCTTGCACCCTTTCACCCTCATATAGGGAACTATGGAGGGCTCCTCTCTCCCACACAGCACATGCCCTGAGTAAAAGCTTTGTAGATGCCATAATTTGCATCAGCCTGACTGTCAGACTGGCATCTTTTTTCTATTCTGCCCATACTAAATTGTTTCCTGACCGTATGGGTATTAGCAGCATTATTTTTGCTTCGGGCAACAGGCAGACACACTGACATCAGAACAGTGGACTGTATTTAATATTACCTCCACAATGTAGGCATAACTACTGTGTGGTGGCATAAATGGGGCATAATTACTATGTGGGGGCATTTAGCAGACTAGGTAGAATTAGGTGTTTAGTTATGTTTTCGGCGGAGTTAGAGGTGTGGGCTAGTGCGGAAAAATTTGCAGCAGTGCGTTTGGCTTCACTTGCCTAGGCACCTGCGCGCATGTCCGCCCGCCCATACTCCGGTCCATCTGGCTGCCTGCCCATCCATGTACAATCCCTCCGTGCCCTCACCACGCCCCCTCCCTGCCCTCTCCACGCCCCCTCCCTGCCCTCTCCACGCCCCCTCCCTGCCCTCTCCACACCTCCTCCCTGCCCTCTCCACACCTCCTAAAGTGTAGGGTGGGTGGCTGCTCCCCACGATCCAGTCCTGGTTTTGGGCTGGGTATAAAACACAGCCAGCAGCTGTGTCTGAGGTGGTGATTATCCTGGAGCCTGCTAACAGGGCTCTGGAGTTCTCTGTCCTGGAGGAAAGAGCTCAGCAAGGAGGTGGCTTTTGTTCCTGGCTACCTGAAGGTGGATTCTCCTGCGGCTGGGCCGACAGCCTGGTGCGAACCTGCACCTACACCTCCCAGGTGACTGAACCTGTGTTGGCCTGTTTTGTTTTGCCTCCTTGTTTCTGACATGTGTGAATTACCACCGATAGACTGTTTGCTGTGTATTTTTGTGTCAGTGTGAATAAAACACTGTTTATTGCACATCCTGGACTCTTTGTTTTGCCTCGGTACTGCGCCCGCACCGCTGTCTACCAGAGCGACTCCCCACATTTGGTGTCGGATGCGGGCATGCGCAGTGAGGCTGGCGTGAACGCCTGAAGTTTTTTTGCTAAAGTGCATGATATATATTAAGCCAGCAAAGTTGCAAGCAGGAATTTCTGGCAACATGGAGGCTGCTGTGAAGGCTCTCATAGAGGCTAACGTGCAGCAGCGGGAGACCAACCAGCTACTGCTACAACATGTGATGGCGTTACAGGCGGCAGGAGCGTCCCACCACGTCCATGATGCCCGAAAGCGGTCCGTGCGGCGATCCCAAAGATGACCCCCGCAGACGACGTGGAGACATACCTGGCGGTCTTTGAGAAGGTCGCCGTGAGGGAAAAGTTACCCCGTGACCAGTGGGCCGAGGTGGTTGCTCCGTTCCTGGCATCCGGACCCCAGCAAGTTTTTTTGATTTGGCAGATGACCAGGCTGCTGACTATTCCACGGTGAAGGGGGAGATCCTGGCCAGACTGGGGGTAAACGTGTTGGTCTGGGCTCAGCGGGTCCACCAGTGGGACTTTAAAGCGGCTGAACCCGCCAGGCCGCAGTACTATGAGTTGCTGCACCGGTTGCAAAAATGGCTGCAGCCTGACATTCTAAGTCCGACTGCTATGCTGGACCGTCTGCTGGCTGACATGTTTTGGAGGGCCTTGCCTTACCCCCTTCAGCACTGGATCGGCCAGGTATCCCCCACCAATGCCCTTGAGATGGTCGACCTGGTGGAGCGATATGAGGCCACCAGAAACCTGCAGGGGAGTCTTGCTGGGAAGGGGTCAGTCAAACCCCGGAGGCCTCTGCCCCAGTTCCGACGTCCGGCGACAGAGCGGCCTGCACGGACTATACCCCCTGCGAGTCCGCCTCCCGTGGTATGCTGGAGGTGTCAGGAGCCAGGCCACATCAGGGCCGACTGTCCGCATCGGGATGAGCCGATGGAGGTGAACTACGGGGGTCGCCACTCCTTGTACGCCCGGAGACTGTGTGCGACCGGCACCCCCGAGACAATAGACAATCGTCATCTGTGCCAGGTGCAAGTCGGGGATAACCTGGCAGTGGCGCTGTTGGACTCAGGGAGCCTGGTAACCCTAATAAGTGCTGCCCTGGTACAGCCCACCCAGTATACGGGCCGGAAAGTGGGTGTGGTGTGCATTCACGGAGACTTAAAGGACTATCCCACTGCTGTAATGTCTCTGTCCACGGCGGCCGGCACCTGGACTTGTGAAGTGGCGATCTCCACAAAGCTACCCTATGAACTGATAATTGGGAGAGACTTCCCTGGTTTTCCGTCACTGTGGCCTGAAGTGAAAGTGTCTAATAGCCCTGCGACAGGAGTAACCCTAGCAGAGTGGCCTGATACCACTGGAAGGCCAGAACCCTGGGAGCCTGAGTCTGAAGGGCCAGCGGTAGGGGTGACCACTGCTGCAGCGGTAGTGGGGGAGACAACCCCACTGAGTGTAATGGTGGGAGACACGGAGGACTTGCCACCGGGGCCTGAGTTGGCAGACCTCAATGTCTCCGGGGAAAATTTTGGGACCGCACAACACCGGGACCAAACCCTAACCAGGGCCTGGGAGAATGTGCTGGAAATTGATGGTAAACCCCAGAAACCAGGGGCTGAATTAATGTTTCCGCGATTCATTGTTCTGCAGGATATGTTGTATCGGGTGAACCAAATCCGAGGTGAACCTGTTGAACAGTTGGTGGTGCCCACAGCGTATCGCAAGCTTGTCATGGAGCTTGCCCACCAACATGTTCTTGGGGACACCTGGGGTGGCAGAAAACCCAGGACCGCATACTGCAGCGGTTTTATTGGCCCAGTGTGTTCAAGGAGGTAGAAAATTATTGTAAGTCCTGTCCAACCTGTCAGATAACTAGCCCCCAGCCACATTTCCGTAGTCCTCTGGTACCTCTGCCAATTATTGAAGTACCGTTTGAGCGAATCGCTATGGATTTAATTGGGCCTGTACCAAGGTCTGCCAGGGGCCACCAACACATTCTGGTAGTTCTCGACTATGCCACTCGGTATCCGGAGGCGGTGCCTCTGCGACATACCTCAGCTAAGCTCATTGCCAAAGAGTTAATGGAGATGTTTTCCCGTGTGGGCCTGCCAAAAGAGGTTCTGACAGACCAAGGGACCCCTTTTATGTCCAAAGTAATGAGGGAACTGTGTAAATTGTTGCGTATAAAGCAGTTACAGACGTCCGTTTACCATCCGCAAACAGACGGTCTTGTGGAGAGGTTTAACCAAACTCTAAAAAATATGTTAAAGAGGGTGGTGTCTAGAGATGGGAAGGACTGGGATCTGCTTCTGCCCTATCTCATGTTCGCAGTGCGAGAGGTGCCCCAGGCCTCTACTGGGTTCTCGCCCTTCGAACTGCTTTATGGCAGACACCCTCGGGGCCTGTTGGATATCGCCAAGGAAGCATGGGAACAACAGCCTGTCCCCCACAAAAGTGTCATTGAGTATGTCGCCCAGATGCAGGAACGGATGGAAAGGGTGTTGCCCTTGGTCCGGGAGCATATGGAGGCAGCGCAACAAGCCCAGAGTAGGGTGTACAATCGTCAGGCTCGGGTGCGGGACTTCAATCCGGGAGATCGGGTTTTGGTTCTGGTACCCACCCTTGACAGCAAATTCCTAGCTAGGTGGCAGAGATCGAGAAGGTAGGGGAAGTAAATTACAAAGTACACCAGCCAGGGCGGCGCAAGCCGGAGCAGGTGTACCACGTGAATTTACTTAAGCCGTGGAAAGATAGGGACGCGGCCGACGACCACAGCCCCGGCCAGGGCTTCTAGGTGAAAAGGGTCCAGCCCCACAGTTCGAGGCCTGTGAAGCAGTAACCACGGTGAAAATTGCAGACAGCCTGTCTTCCAAACAAGTTCAGGAAGTCAGGGAGTTCCTCAGTCGGAACACGGATGTGTTCTCGGACCTCCTGGCCGCACGTCTCTCATCCGACATGACATCGTCACTGAGCCTCAGGCCAAGGTCCGGTTAAAACCATACCGGGTACCCGAGGCTCGGCGGCGGGCCATCGCGGAGGAAGTGCAGTTAATGTTGAAGCTCGATGTCATTGAGGAGTCGAAAAGTGAGTGGGCCAGTCCCATAGTCCTAATACCCAAGCCGGATGGGACGTTGCGGTTCTGCAACGACTTTCGCAAGTTAAATGAAGTATCCAAGTTTGACGCGTATCCCATGCCCCGAGTAGACGAGCTTGTTGAAAATTTAGGACAAGCCCGTTATTTTTCTGTGCTGGACCTCACTAAAGGGTACTGGCAGGTACCCTTAACGGAGTCGGCTAAGGAAAAACCGCGTTTGTTACCCCGCAGGGCCTGTATCACTACAAGGTGTTACCCTTTGGCCTGCATGGCGCCCCGCCACTTTCCAAAGGTTAATGGACATAGTGCTGCGACCACATCGTCGGTACGCCTCGGCCTACTTAGATGATGTAGTCATCCACAGCACCGACTGGGAAAGCCATTTACCCAAGGTGCAGGCGGTAGTGGATGCCCTGAGGAAAGCTGGACTAACCGCCAATCCAAAAAAGTGTGCGATTGGGTTGGAAGAGACCAAATATCTGGGATATGTAATCGGGCGGGAGTCATCAAACCTCAGGTAACTAAGGTAGAGGCCATTCGTAACTGGCCCCGACCGGTCACCACCAGGCAGGTAAAGTCGTTCCTGGGGATTGTAGGATACTACATGAGGTTTGTGCCCCACTTTGCCACAATAGCAGCGCCATTGACAGACCTGTTGAAGGGGCGAAAGTCTGGGAGGGTTAGCTGGAGTGAGAAGGCGGAGGAGGCTTTCTCCGCGTTGAAGTCGGCCCTGTGTGGGTCCCCGGTTTTGGTGACACCCGACTTCAACAAGGAGTTTGTCGTACAGACCGATGCCTCGAGGTAGGCCTCGGTGCGGTACTGTCTCAGGAGGTCAACGGGGAAGAACATCCGTTGTCTTCCTGAGCCGTAAGCTCAGTCCCGCCGAGTCCAGATATAGTATAGTGGAGAGGGAGTGCCTGGCTATCAAGTGGGCACTCGAATCTCTCCGCTACTACCTGTTAGGGAGGAGGTTCCGTCTGGTGACCGACCATTCCCTCTCAAGTGGATGAGTCAGGCCAAGGAGAGGAATGCTCGGGTCACCAGGTGGTTCCTATCCCTTCAAAATTTCAAATTCTCCGTGGAACACAGGGCAGGCCGCTTGCAGGGTAACGCAGATGCCCTGTCCCGCGTCCACTGCCTCACGTGTGTTCACCCCTCAGGGTTGAACAAAGGGGGTGTGTAAGAGGGTGCAAGGTGTCATATTTGATGGCAGGTACGTGTCACCGAGGTTGCTGGCCTCGGTGAGGTAAGAGCCGGGTTTTTTGTCTGCAGCAGCTAGTGCTGTTTGACTCTGTTAAATAGCATGGCTGCAAAGCCGATCCGGGCCGGCTCTTACCGGGAGCAGCTAAAGTGTAGGGTGGGTGGCTGCTCCCACGATCCAGTCCTGGTTTTGGGCTGGGTATAAAACACAGCCAGCAGCTGTGTCTGAGGTGGTGATTATCCTGGAGCCTGCTAACAGGGCTCTGGAGTTCTCTGTCCTGGAGGAAAGAGCTCAGCAAGGAGGTGGCTTTTGTTCCTGGCTACCTGAAGGTGGATTCTCCTGCGGCTGGGCCGACAGCCTGGTGCGAACCTGCACCTACACCTCCCAGGTGACTGAACCTGTGTTGGCCTGTTTTGTTTTGCCTCCTTGTTTCTGACATGTGTGAATTACCACCGATAGACTGTTTGCTGTGTATTTTTGTGTCAGTGTGAATAAAACACTGTTTATTGCACATCCTGGACTCTTTGTTTTGCCTCGGTACTGCACCCGCACCGCTGTCTACCAGAGCGACTCCCCACAAAGTGTATAGATGGTTACCGGGGTAGATTTATCAAAACTGGTGTAAAGTAGAACTGGCTTAGTTGCCCATAGCAACCAATCAGACTCCACCTTTCATTTTTCATAGCTCCTTTGGAAAATGAAAGGAGGAATCTGATTGGTTGCTATGGGCAACTAAGCCGGTTCTACTTTACACCAGTTTGATAAATGACCCCAACGTGAAATGAAATGTTCCAGATCGCTCTATTAGAACACGTTGTAAATGTGCGGATAATAACTTAGATAATATCATTAATTATTTTTTGCTTTTCTTAGTGATATAAGCATGTGATGTTCAGGTGTGTATGTGGCTTTAGAGCCCGTGCTCTGCTGTGTATAGGAGTACGGACTCCCCTGCGATGGTCGTGTTTGCACCCTATAGGAAAAAGGGGCGCACATGCGCAGCAGCTCCCGTTCTGTCCTCCTCGTACCTGCGCTGCAGCGGTGGCCATAACCCCTGGATACGAGCCGTGTATAATGTGATGGAAAAATGAATCCAGCCAGCAAAGGAGGCAATATGGACAGTCACAATACATTAGTAAGTGCCTTGTAGTAACTTCCTCTACATGATAAATGCCATTTATGAAGCGGGAGTCCCTCTAAAACTGTAAGGCCTCTTTCACACGAGTGTGTCCGGATTAGGTCCGGATGCGTTGCGGATGCGTTCAGTGAAAACTGTGCGATTTCACAGTCAAAGCCATTCAGTTTTGCCTGCGATTGCGTTCAGTTGTTCTGCTTTTTCCGCGTGGGTGCAATGCGTTTTTCACGCGCGTGATAAAAAACTGAAGGTTTACAAACAACAACTCCTAGCAACCATCAGTGAAAAACGCAACGCACCTGCACTTGCTTGCGGATGCAATGCGTTTTTAAAAACGCAGAATATAGAACATGCTGCGATTTTCACGCAACGCAGAACTGATGCATGAAAAACAACGCTCATGTACACAGCCCCATTGTAATGAATGGGTCAGGATTCAGTGCGGGTGCAATGCATTCACGTCACAAATTGCACCCGCGCGGAAAACTCGCTCGTGTAAAAGGGGCCTTAAATCTACCTGAAGTATCGATCTGCGCCTGAAAAAGAAAAAAAAACACAGGAAGCAGAGCGGCACCGACCTACCTGGACCGGGCTGGAGGCCTCTGCAGGAGCTCAGGTTCTGCTCCTCAGGCCTGGAACCACTAAAGCTCAGCACACTGACGTGGAACCAATGTCTGCATTACAGATGCAGGGGAAGGCTTAGCAGGAGAACACAGCAGTGATGTCATCAGCGATGCACAGGGACTGAGGCCAGCAGTGGGTACAGAGGTAGCCCGAATGTTATGGCAGCCATTACAAAACGTAAAAAAAAAAAGGATGGGAGATCGGGTGCGATGGAGACCAAAAACCCACAGGTAGGTGACAACCCCGACTGTGAGAAACTGGGGGGCGGGGGTGGCTTTAAGGGCTACACGACGACATGTGTCGCGCAACATTTTGTATAATGATAGTTCATGGTGTCGCACTGCAACATGCTGCGTAAAAATCCATCCAAGATCACCATAGACTATCATTATAAAAAATGTCATGCGACATCAATGTCGTAGTACTCTATATTCGTGGTGAGCGAACTTGTTTTTTAAGTTCTGCGTCCAAAGTTCGGGTTATCGAAGAATCCCGTTACGGATTCCAAATTCTGTTATGGTCCGTGGTAGCGGAATCCATAACGGGCCGTTGTTTTTGCTGTTTTCTGGGTTAATGATACTGATGACTGTGCTCAGGATAGGTTATCAGTATCCGATCAGTGGGGTCCGACTCCTGCCCCCACCGGTCAGCTGTTACCTGTACCCTCCGTGCCAGCTCTAAGGCCTCTTTTCCATACGCCTCCCCAACGGCACTGAGCAGGATGACCCGCCTCCCAGGGACAGGAAACAACGTGGAGAACAAACCTTTAAAGCCTCCTCCCCTTTTACCTTCTCCAGTTGTTTCCTGTCCCTCGGGACGAAGTGGAGAACGGAGCAGGGATCCCCTGCTCTACACCAAGCATGTTTTCTTCCGGCACAGCCTGAGAGTTCGGATCTCTCACCTTGGACCCTGACGGTTGTTAGGAGGGCTGTGTGGGGCGTCGGGTCGCGGGGCAAGCCTCCTCCATGAGGAGATCTCCTCTATATATATATATATATATATATATATATGTATGGCAGTCTGATTAGGCTGCATTTGTGGGAGGGGCGGAGGCTCTACTTAAACCAGGCACAGCCCCACCTAGGGGCGGGCGTTTTCTCAGTTGCACAGGGGATGCTGGTGTGTCAGCAGGGTGCACTTTCCTCTGCTAGGAGGTTTCTTTCACTACAGTATGGACCTGGAATGGAGCTTTTCTTCTGCCCGTGGCTACCGTAGGGACGCGTGCGCCATGTATGTAAGTTAATCGAGCCGTGTCCGTCTCTCCGGCCGGCTGGAATCTGACCTTTCTTGCGAGCGGGAGGCATCGCCTCAAAATCGTCCGCCTCAGCTTCTTAGGTTTGTTTTGTCGGAGTTAAACAATTCCTTTCACTTTGTTTGTTTAGGTAATCTGATTTAGTTCCCCTTCTATCTCACGTGTTTTACATTCACGTTGTTTCGCTTTAAAAAGTTACTTCAGCCTGCGTGCGGTAGGGAAGGTTTACCTGGGCTGCATGTGATGGAGATTGGATGCAGCTGTTGCTTGTTACGGCTCTTGCTATAGCAAATACTTCCCATGTGACCCGCCCCTCCCCGCAATCAGGGCTGCGTGTATGCTTCAACTCTTTATGCCAGGTTTTGCCCTGTCAATTGAGACGCTGCCTTCTCATGTCTGCTCTTTCAACATGCTTATTTTCTGAGCGGTGCTCTCGTCCGCCTCGCATCACGCTTACGCTCCACGCATGGTCACAACAGTGGGTAAATCTGTCTTATTCTCTGTGCATTTATTTATTTTTCTGTCATCCTGTTTTTGCATTCATACCGCTTTTGCTTTCATATGTTTGCTTGCACCACACTCAGACTGGTGTTACACGTCCACTGTTGCTTAGGCCCATTGCATGAGCGCGCTCATGTCACCGTTACAGTTTGTTTATGCCTCGTTCACTGCAGGCTGCGGTCATACCAAATTTTACGTTTGGCCTATTGCCAGATTTGGGGTTCACACTACCCCTGTGACTCCGGGTTTCACTTTCACGCTTACGTCTCAATGTTCCCGCCCATCCATGGCCGCATCTCACGCCTGCTGTTACAGCAAGTTAATACTCCTTTCACGCTCTAGCTGAGTTCACACGCTTGCTGTTACATCTAGTACTACACTCCATTCCCTGCTAGAACTGCGTCCATGCGTTCGCTGTCGCGACGCTATCTTACTCCGCTCACATTCAGGTCTGCATTTTGGTTATACCATGTTTTTAGGTTTTACTCATTCCAGGTCCACAGTCACCCATCTGCTGGCACACCATGCTCCCATTCAAGCCACATTCTCCCGTCAGTTTCTACGTCACGGTTGTTTTATTCGATTGTCACACTGAGGCAGCTGGTGGCTCCGGTGCCACTCTCCTGTCAAACATGACGGGCATCAATGGTCATTTCCTTTACATCTGGTTTTTCTGCGCGTATACATCAAGTGGGTCTTTGCTCTAGTTGCAAGCAAAAAAAAAAAAAAAATCCTGTCTGCTCCCTTTACTTCTGGTTTGTATTCACTAAGATTGTTCCCACTGCCCCAGTTCAATAAACAGCCTCTCAGCTGGGGCCAGTGGGTCATTAGGGTTTGAGCTTCCTACTCACTACTGTTTCTTTCAAGTTTTTCAGTTGTTTGTTGCGACAAGGGACTTTGCAAATCGCAATGCATCAGGTTTTGGTTGTACTCTCTTCTCAGTTTCATATTCCACGTTTTGCATTTTTAAGTTATATGGCTGGTTTTAGTTTTATGCTTATGTCCGTTGTTCGGATTACTAATGTCCATACCTGTCAGTAGTCTCGTTCCTTTCCAGGCTACTTTAGACGTCCCAATCATCCTAGTAGTTGCTTTTTCCATCATGTTGGGCTCACTCTTATTTACCTTTACTCATCACGTACATCTCGGACGGCCTCATGGCCGCGGGGGCCCCTTGATTGCTTTGCCCGCAAGGCCGCGGGGGCCCCTTGATTGCTTTGCCCGCAAGGCCGCAGGGGCCCCTTAATTGCTTGGGCCGCAAGGCCGCGGCCACCCCTTGATTGCTTTGGCCTCATGGCCGCGGAGGCCCCATAACAGCTTGGCCTCAGGGAGTAGGGATTCCATGACCGTTTCGACCCCATGGTGTCGGGGGCATGATGACCGCTTCGGCCCCTTGGCATTGGGGTCCCGAGGACTACCTTGGCTTGGCTCTGGGGGTCCCATGATTGCCTTGGGCTCATGGCGCTAGGGTCCGCATGTCTGCATGGCCGCATGCCTTGTGGGCCCCATGGCTGCTTGGCCTCATGACTTGAGGTCCTTGCGATTTCTGTGGCCTCATTGCTTCGGGGGCCCATGTTTGTTTTGGCCTCATGGCTGTGGGGGCCCCCTACGGTGGCCTGGCCCTCATGGCTTGGGGGCCCTATGATTACTTGGCCTTAGGATTTGGGGGGCCCCATGTTTGCTTTTGCTTCATGGCTTGGGGACCCCATGACTGCTTGGCCCATTGCTTGGGGGCCCCTGACTGTTTCGGCCCCATGGCCTTGAGGGCTCGCTGACTGCTTTGGCCCTATGGCTTTGAGGGCTCGCTGACTGCTTCGTCCCCATGGCTTTGAGGGCTCGATGACTGCTTCGGCCCCATGGCTTCGGGGGCGTGATGATTGCTTCGGCCCCATGGCTTCGGGGGCATGATGATTGCTTCGGCTCCATGGCTTCGGGGGCTCGATGTCTACTTTGCTCCTATGGCTGCGGGCTCGATGACTGCTTCGGCCCTATGGCTTTGAGGGCTCGCTGACTGCTTCGGCCCCATGGCTTGAGGGCTCGCTGACTGCTTTGGCCCCATGGCTTTGAGGGCTCGCTGATTGCTTCGGCTCCATGGCTTCGGGGGCTCGAAGGCTGCTTCGCCCCATGGCTTGAGGGCTCGATGACTGCTTCGCCCCTATGGCTGGGGGCTCGGCGACTGCTTCGGCCCCATGGCTTCGGGGGCAGGATGACCGCTTCGGCCCCATGGCTTCGGGGGCAGGATGACCGCTTCGGCCCCATGGCTTCGGGGGCAGGATGACCGCTTCGGCCCCATGGCTTCGGGGCACGATGACTGCTTCGGCTCCATGGCTTCGGGGGCACGATGACTGCTTCGGCTCCATGGCTTCGGGGGCACGATGACTGCTTCGGCTCCATGGCTTCGGGGGCACGATGACTGCTTCGGCTCCATGGCTTCGGGGCACGATGACTGCTTCGGCTCCATGGCTTCGGGGCACGATGACTGCTTCGCCCATGGCTTCGGGGCACGATGACTGCTTCGGCTCCATGGCTTCGGGGCACGATGACTGCTTCGGCTCCATGGCTTCGGGGGCACGATGACTGCTTCGGCTCCATGGCTTCGGGGGCACGATGACTGCTTCGGCTCCATGGCTTCGGGGGCACGATGACTGCTTCGGCTCCATGGCTTCGGGGGCACGATGACTGCTTTGGCTCCATGGCTTTGGGGGCACGATGACTGCTTTGGCTCCATGGCTTTGGGGGCACGATGACTGCTTCGGCTCCATGGCTTTGGGGGCACGATGACCGCTTCGGCTCCATGGCTTTGGGGGCTCGATGACCGCTTCGGCTCCATGGCTTTGGGGGCACGATGACTGCTTCGGCCCCATGGCTTCGGGGGCACGATGACTGTTTTTCGTCCTGCCTGGTCATCTTCCTGGTGGGTTGAACTTCTGTGCATCCAGGTTGATTTGGCCCAAATGTCTCACATCCATATCTGCTTCTTTGTTCATCAGGGCGCAGGCCACTTTTTCCAAGTCTGTCGGTGGTGCATCCATTGTCTGCCACGCTTCCCCAGGTGTACTCTTCCTTAACGAAGCTCAGCCTGGTCAGGGTCACCTGCCATGCGGGTCAGGCGACTTTTTCAGTAACTTTAGCCTGTCCGGTATTCCGGCTAGACCCTCGGTTTTAATTAGTTCGCATATTATTGAGGCCATTTGTCATAGTTATAACTTCCTGCGGTCTGCCAGTTAGGTATCGTATGTACATATGCATTCGTTCTGCATACCACAGGCGGTATCGCTGTACGGCTCCACCCACCAGGCAGTCCTTTTACTACACTGTCCCTCTTCTGGACATGCTTCTTTACAACACGGCTTCTTCTGGCGGACTTTGGGTGCCGCATGGATGCTTTCCGTTTGCTTCTCATTTCTGCATTGCTTCCTTTGCTGGTCACTCCTTGTTACCATTCCGTTCTCTCTGCGGACAATTTAGTGCTTGGCAGGGATCATGGTAGGTCATTTGCTATGCTCGGCTGACAGGAAGCTGATTCCAGAACCATACTAATAGACTTAATCATGGTACATATGGGATGGGCGGTGGCGCCACTGCTGCCCAATACAACGTATCGTTTTTGTCATTGGAGCGTGGGCCACCCCCGGGTGTCTTAGCTCTTGTTCATTTTGTTAGGCCCTTGTTCTCTAACTCAACGTCCTTAGCCCATTACATTCCATTCATCCACATACAATTATTTATGCCACACTTGGGCTTCTGTTTTAAACCTATTGTCTGTACTTGTTGCATTCTTCCTCCTACGTTTTCAATCACCATAGTTGGTTGCCCGCTTATGTTTTTCTTCACGTTCAATAATCAATGTGGCCAGCTCACAAACTCCTGCCTGGTCGACAGATCCCCTGTTTGGCGATGCTCCCCCCACCCCCAGGACCAGACTTCAATTTCCGGAGTTCAAGTCATTGGTGTCATCGGCCACCTACCTTCAGGTTCTCGTACCAAATGACACTCGTCATTAGGTGTCACCGGCCACGTTGGTCTGGTCTCGTGTTCACGATATTCGCCTGTCAGTTTTTTTCAGGAAATTTAGTTTTTTTTTTAAGTATCGCATATCACATCGGTCAGGCCCATGTTGTAATCCCGCCCGTACTTTCTTTAGGTCACCTTTTAGTTATTTTCTTGTTTACCCCTCATATTTGTCATTTGTATTACCATGCCGGTTACCTTTTCAATCAGCCAGGTCTGCGAACTAATCGCACTCCTTCACTCGCGTGAGGGCATCGCCAGGATTCCATATACTACGTTCTTAGCTTATTGCTTTACATCCTCTCCTGGCCTACATGGTATTCTTCGGGCCCTTCCTTGCATAGTCCAGACAGTTAGGCTCTCAGTTCTCCGGTCTTATAAGGCTAGGGGGAATTTGTCAGTGCTCGCAACACAACCACGTCTTCAGGTTTAGTTAGTATCGTCCACGCTTCCTTCTGATGCGTTTCCCAGATCCTCCCTCGTGCATTGGGGCAGAATCTGCGACATTCAGAATTCTGTCCTGGCTCTATCCGCAGGATGGATGCAGGCATCATTATGGTTGACTTATGTACCCGAACTCTCGTGGGAGATATGGCTTCGCAGTTTGGATCAGGGGTTTGTTTGTACAGGCCATTCAAGTCTCTTTTCACCCTACATGTCTGGTTTTTGCCCCCCTTTTATAGGCCTACCCACGGACATGGCTACCGGCACACCACCAGCCATTTAGTTAGGTAAGATGCGTATTGCAGTTACGGTGGGTCTCGGTGTTTATCCCACTAGGGCTCTACGGCTTTCGTGTCCGTAGCCCTGACCACAAGTATGGCAGTCTGATTAGGCTGCATTTGTGGGAGGGGCGGAGGCTCTACTTAAACCAGGCACAGCCCCACCTAGGGGCGGGCGTTTTCTCAGTTGCCCACCCTCCCTCCCTTTCTATTTTCACTTCTACAGGGTATGCCCCCCTTTTATAGGCCTACCCACGGACATGGCTACCGGCACACCACCAGCCATTTAGTTAGGTAAGATGCGTATTGCAGTTACGGTGGGTCTCGGTGTTTATCCCACTAGGGCTCTACGGCTTTCGTGTCCGTAGCCCTGACCACAAATTATATATACACCACACTTCTCCCCTGCTGAGCACAGGTTTCCCAGGTGAAGGTTCCCCCTTCCCTTTACTAGACCCTGGCAGCTAGTTAATCTTCATTTTGTTTGTGTAAATTCTAGAGTACGACCAGCAGAACGGGGGAACCTTCAGCCAAAAGGAAATGTGGCATCTGTAAGAAGCAGTTAGCAAGCCATCACAAAAAGCCGCAGTGTCCTAAATGTCTGGATAAAGTAATGGCGGAGGAGACTCCATCTTTTTTGGACAGCCTGAAGGCCATCATCAAAGAAGAAGTCAGCTCAGCTGTAGAATCAAAGATGTCTACGTTACCTTTAGCCCCCTCCATGGCAGCCCCCTCCACCTCTACTTCTAGGCCCCGGGTTGAATATTCCCAGGACTTGGATCTAGACTCAGATGAGGGCGAAGTATCCTCTGATTCAGATTCCTCCTCTTCTGAGGATAAAACGGGCAAGCCATTGTGTTCCATTGAGGACATGGACTCTCTTCTCAAGACTATTAGAGCCACAATGAATGTAGAGCAAACTAGGGAGCCACAGTCTATCCAGGACCAGATGTTCAAGGGATTGGCCGACAGGAAGAGAAGGGTTTTTCCGGTTCATGAGAACATAAAGAAATTAATCTCAGATGAGTGGAAAGACCCAGAAAAGAGGTCAGGTGTCTCCAGGGTTTTTAAGAAAAATACCCCTTCAACGATTCTGATTCTGCTCATTGGGATAGAACCCCCGGGTAGATGCACCCGTGGCGAGGATTTCAAAAAATCCTCTTTACCGTTTGAAGACATAGGATTACTCAGAGATCCCATGGACAAAAATGTGAGTCTATACTTAAGAAGTCATGGGACACCTGCACCTCTATGCTTAGACCCAGTATCTCGGCAACCTGTACTGCCAGAACCCTGGCGTTATGGCTAGCTAAATTAGAAGAACATCTACTGGCAGGTACTCCATATGAGGATATTCTAGCCTCGCTGCCGGTGTTAAAACAGGCCACAAATTTCCTCGCAGACGCTTCAGTGGACCTAGTCAGGTTATCTGCAAGGTCTGCAGCATTGTCTAATATGGCTAGAAGATCTGTCTGGCTTCGCTCCTGGTCTGGAGATAACACTTCAAAAACAAACTTTGTAGTATCCCATGCGAAGGAGACAGACTTTTCGGATCGGTTCTGGACGATATTCTGGAGAAAGCGTCTGATCGTAAAAGGGCTTCCCATCTGAGCAGAAGTTTTTCCAGAATCGTCGGTCCTTTCGTCCTCATAAAAAGTCCAGACCTGATCCGAAGAGAAAAGAGGGTGCAGGCCCCTGGCAGTCTACAAAGGGTAGAGGAAGGGGGTTCCTATTCAATCCAGACAAATCTGCAAGACGGACAACACAATGACGCCAGAAGTCCGGTGGGTGGAAGACTTCAACATTTTTTCCCAGAATGGAAAAAGATTACAGTCTCCCCCTGGGTACTAGACATAATACAATCAGGATACAAGATAGAATTTTCTTCTGCCCCACCAAGAAGATTCTTTATAAATCGGAAACTGAACATGTCCAACCAGAAGCTTCTGGAGTCCCAGATTCAGATCTTGTTGGAGAAACAGGCAGTCATTCCTGTTCCACCGGGTCAGATAAAAGAAGGTTTTTATTCTTCAATTTTCCTAGTAAAAAAAGCCAATGGATCAGGGCCATCATAAATTTAAAAAACCTAAACAATCATCTTGCATACAAAAAGTTCAAGATGGAAACCATCAAATCCACAATCAGTCTGTTATCCCAAAGTTGTTTCATGGCATCTCTAGACCTGGCAGATGCCTACTATCATGTACCCATCTGTCCAGATCACCAAAAATATCTGAGGTTTGCAGTATTTTTCAGGACCAGCTAATCCATCTTCAGTTCAGGGTACTGCCGTTCGGCCTTGCTTCAGCCCCGGATTTTTACAAAAATAATGGCAGAAGTCTCTGCTTACTTTCACCAGAAGGAAGTGGTCTTCATTCCATATTTAGACGACTTCCTTTTATCAGCCCAGTCACCAGAGATCCTACAGGAAAACATCTTACACTCTCCTCTCTAGGCTGGAAGATAAATCTGGAAAAATCAAACCTTGTACCATCCCAAAGGAAGATCTTCCTGGGCATACTTCTGGACTCGGTAAAGATGACCTCTTTCCTTCCAGAATCCAAAATAAAAGTTCTAATCTCCAGATTTCATCTTTTCAGTCTGTCTCGTTTAATAACATACAGACAGATCATGGTCATTCTCGGGTTAATGACATCATGTATCCCGGCGGTAAAATGGGCACAGTTCCACAGCAGACCTCTACAGGCGTTCCTCCTTTCATCCTGGAACAAGAATCCTTTTGCACTAGACAAGAGAATTTGTCTTCCCCTACAGGTAAAACTCTCCTTAAATTGGTGGGAAAGAAGAGGAAATCTGATCCAGGGTGTCCAGTGGAGACCATCAGAGACACTAGTAATAACAACCGATGCAAGCGGAGTAGGTTGGGGGGCCCACTGTGGAGGACAGATTGTTCAGGGAAGATGGGGACCCTTCTCACATCCTCTCTCGTCAAATGGGAAAGAACTCCAGGCTGTTTTTCAGGCCTTAAAAGCCTTTCAGTCATTGATTCATCGCAAGAGTGTGAAGATCGTAACAGACAACAGTACAACCGTGGCCTATATAAACAAGCAGGGGGGTACAAGAAGCAAGAGCCTGAGTCAGACAGCATCCCAAATATTCTCCTGGGCACAAAACCAGATAACCTCTATATCCGCAACCCATTTGAAGGGGAAGGAGAACATTCTGGCCGATTTTCTAAGCAGAAGTCCCCTGAAATCAGGAGAATGGGCCCTAAACAGGTTAATTTTTCTAGAATTAACCAGGAAGTGGGGAGTTCCAATTCTGGATCTTTTTGCCTCAAGGAAGAATGCCCAAACGAAGGAGTTCTTCTCCCTCTCTTACCAGGACAACCCACTAAGAGTGGATGCCTTTTCGGGGCCCTGGCCGAAAGGCCTATTATATGCTTTTCCCCCATTTGCCCTGATCGCAAAGACTCTGACAAAGATGGCGGAGGACAAGTGCGACGCAATTCTAATAGCACCCTCCTGGCCAAAGAGGACATGGTTTCCGTTGTTACTAAAGATGTCAAAAGGAAACAGTTGGGAACTTCCCCAGATCTCAGACCTACTGATTCAGGGTCCAGTACATCACCCAGATGTCCATCAACTGAGACTAACGGCTTGGAGACTGAGCTCGGCATCCTAAGAGCTAAGGGGCTTTCGGACACGGTAATATACACTATCTTAAACAGTCGAAAACCAGTTACTTCTAGGATCTATCAGAGAATGTGGAAGGCTTTTCTTCGTTTTTCTCAGGCTTCCTGGGATCCTTCCGGAAAAATGGATTTAAAGATTATCCTAGATTCCTACAGAAGGGACTGGACGAAGGCCTTCGGGTCAGTACTCTTAAAGTTCAAGTAGCAGCCCTCAGTTGTTTTCTTGATGAAAAAATTGCAGACAAGCAATTAATAAAAGGTTTTTAAAGGGGCATCCAGACTCAGACCTACAGTCAGGTCTACTGTTCCCCCCTGGGACCTAAATCTAGTGCTCTCAGTTTTGACAGGTCCTCCATTTGAGCCCATTTCCAACATACCCCTAGGTCTTCTCTCTCAAAAAGCAGCTTTTCTTATAGCGATTACGACCGCTAGAAGAATAGGCGACATTCAAGCTCTTTCTTGCCGTCCACCGTATCTCAGGATTCTAGATGACAGAATTATCCTTCGACATGAACCATCATTTTTGCCAAAGGTTTTCACCAGGTTTCATTGTGACCAAGAAATATCTCTTCCCACATTCTGTCCACAGGGCAAGACAGATCAGGAGGCGAAATTCCATAATCTTGATGTAAGAAGATGTATTCTCGCTTACCTTGAAGCCACAAAACCATTTAGGAAGACAAACCGACTATTTATACAGTTTGCAGGAATCAACAAAGGCCAGGCAGCCTCAAAAGTTACCATTGCACGCTGGATCCGAATGGCTATTTCCAGAACGTACAAAGAAAGGAACCAGTCTCCGCCTCTTCAGCTAAGAGCCCACTCGACGAGAGCGGTCTCTACCTCTTGGGCGGAATGTGCCTCGGTTTCTCTAGACCAAATCTGCCAGGCCGCTACTTGGTCAAATCCAAATACGTTCTTCCGTCATTACAGACTGGATGTGATCTCTAACAGGGACTTATCCTTCGGTCGGAAAGTTCTTTCTGCCGTAGTCCCTCCCTAGGGGGCTAGTTTATTTCTCTGCTAGTTCTCCTGCTCAGTGCCGTTGGGGAGGCGTATGGAAAAGATGATAATTACTTACCGGTAATTGGATTTTCCATTTAGCCTCCACAACGGCACTGGTTTTTTTTCCCACCCTAATTACTTGTTGCATATGTGAAATATTGCTTTATTTGGGCATATGTTCTTCTTTGCCTTGTCTCGTTTCTTGTTTTGATGAAGGAATCAAAATAAAGTTCTCAGCATCATCTTGAGTTCTCGGATACTTACTGGAGAAGGTAAAAGGGGAGGATGCTTTAAAGGTTTGTTCTCCACGTTTCCTGTCCCTGGGAGGCGGGTCATCCTGCTCAGTGCCGTTGTGGAGGCTAAATGGAAAATCCAATTACCGGTAAGTAATTATCATCTTTCAGTGAATCACAGACGTGGTTTCCGTGTTCTCAGTGGACAGCACACGTAGCCATTGATTCTAATGTGTTTTTCCATTGATCGCGGGAGACATGCTCTACTTTGGTCTGTGATACGGACCAGACGGGACCATTATTATAGTCTGTGGGTCTGTGACTGACACAACACAGACGCCATCCACACATGGACCAAACATGGATTCCTCATGGACATCTTCACGGATGAATCGCCTTCATCTAATATCTGGTCTGTTCTCCTGATATAATTAGTACGTGTAGTGAATTCCCTTTTTTAACCTCCCCACTAGTGTTGAGCGAACTTGTGTATTAAGTTCTGCGTCCAAAGTTCGGGTTATCGAAGAGTCCCGTTACGGATTCTGCTACCACGGACCATAACGGCATTTTGAATCCATAACGGGATTCTTCGATAACCCGAACTTTGGACGCAGAACTTAAAAAACAAGTTTGCTGAACACTAGTCCCCATGTATCTTACAAGTCTTGTCCTTGCCCCTATATTGGTGTCTTAGAAAAAAATAATTTACCCCATAAATGTTTGTAAATCTTGCCCAATACACATGAGAAGTAGAGCCCAGCGCCATATTTTCCATATTCATTCCCAAACCTGACTTCCTAAAGTCCTCTTTCCATTGGCCGATGTTTGGGTAGGAACACTCATTAGCGATAATCTGCCGGTGTAGAGGTGCCGCCGATTACACCCGTCCATCCGGTAATAAATCATCATTTGCCGGCAGCAGATCGTGCCATGTAAACATCCTCTGCTGCCGGCGAGCAGTGATTCTGTATCGGGACGATCAATGGCATTAGCCTTGTACTGTGGAGGGGATCGCTACATGTGAATACAGCGGTCTCCTCTACTGACGAGCAGGTGGTTGTCAGAAAGGAAGGCTCAGGCCATGTAAAGGGGTCTTAAACGTGCCCAATACCCCACTAGAATGAAAGAAGCTGAATATTGCTCCACAACTTAGTAAAGACAAGTGGTCAGAAGTCTCACAGATGTTCTAGAGAGGATTGGTCCGGGGCAGAGAATGAGGCACCTGTCGGATAAACAACCACCACATCATAACAGGTCTTAACATGGAGAAGACACCAGGGAGATGTATGGAGCGTCCTCCTCCTCCAGAGCAGCCACAGCGAAGAAGTCAAAGCTGCACCACGACTGGCTGCTGTGGACAAGGAGGACGTAAATATATCAACAATATAGAAAATAATTAGGTGTCACGCATTTCGGAGCGGGCTCCTCCTTCCTCAGATACAATGACACTACTGACATGGATCACAGTTATAGCCAAACAAGTGAAGGGCAGAAGAAACACAATGGACGGAATCCAGAGAAAAGTGACCTGAACCATTGTAGTATAGAACAAGGCCCGGAGCATCAGGTTATTCTGAGATCTAGAAATGATGATCCAGAAAAAGGTGACCCGAACTACTGTAATATATAGAGATGGGCGAATTGAAGCATCCAAAGTGGAATTTGACCCAAAGTTTAGGAAAAATTTGATTCGCAATGATTTCGAATTTCCTTGTGCTTCGTGGTAATGAATTGATTTTTTTACTAAAATGGCGGCTACATGCAGTCAAAACCGCCCCGCCTGCACTAGCACTAAAGACATTTTACTTGCTGCATAGACACTATCAAACATACAGGACTATACGGCAGCACCTACCTCTCACATCCAGGGCCTCCAGGTGACGTCTCCTCTGATGTAGACGTTTTCTTTCATCTTCTCCATTCGGTCCGGACATCTTCTCTCAGCCGCGCCTCGTCTCTGCAGAATGTGACACACGGACGTCTTAGCTTCCTCACATTTCTATCACCACCCCCCACCCTGGAGTCCCCACAGGGTTATCCTGCTGCTCACTGTGCCCCCCCAATACCCCCAAATACTACAAAAGAAAAATGAGTGCCCCCATAGTAATGCTCCTCATAGTCCCACCAATAGTAAGTCCCTTCTAGAATGCCCTCATTAGTAATACTGCCCCCTACAGTGCCTCCAACCATGATAACGCTCCCGAAGAATACCTGCATTAGTAATACTGCCCCCTACAGTGCCTTCAATCGTGATAACGCTCCCGAAATATACCTGCATTAGTAATACTGCCCCCTACAGTGCCTCCAACCATGATAACCCTCCCGAAGAGTACCTCCATTAGTAATACTGCCCCCTACAGTGCCTCCAACCATGATAACGCTCCCGAAATATACCTGCATTAGTAATACTGCCCCCTACAGTGCCTCCAACCATGATAACGCTTACGAAGAATACCTCCATTAGTAATACTGCCCACTACAGTGCCTCCAGCCATGATAACGCTCCCGAAATATACCTGCATTAGTAATACTACCCCCTACAGTGCTTTCAGCCATGATAACGCTCCCGAAGAATACCTGCATTAGTAATACTGCCCCGTACGGTGCCTTCAATCGTGATAACGCTCACGAAGAATATCTCCATTAGTAATACTGCCCCCTACAGTGCCTCCAATCGTGATAACGCTCACGAAGAGTACCTCCATTAGTAATACTGCCCCCTACAGTGCCCCCAACTGTGATAACGCTTACGAAGAATACCTCCATTAGTAATACTGCCCCCTACAGGGACTCCAATCGTGATAACGCTCACGAAGAGTACCTCCATTAGTAATACTGCCCCCTACAGTGCCCCCAACTGTGATAACGCTTACGAAGAATACCTCCATTAGTAATACTGCCCCCTACAGTGACTCCAATCGTGATAACGCTCACGAACAATACCTCCATTAGTAATACTGCCCCCTACAGTGCCTCCACTTGTGATATGCTCCCGAAGAATACCTCCATTAGTAAAACTGCCCCCTACAGTGCCTCCAATCGTGATAATGCTCCCCAAGAATACCTCCATTAGTAATACTGCCCCTACAGTGCCTCCAACCATGATAATGCTCCCCAAGAATACCTCCATTAGTAATACTGCCCCCTACAGTGACTCCAATCGTGATAACGCTCACGAAGAATACCTCCATTAGTAATACTGCCCCCTACAGTGCCTCCAACCATGATAACGCTCACGAACAATACCTCCATTAGTAATACTGCCCCCTACAGTGCCTCCACTTGTGATATGCTCCCGAAGAATACCTCCATTAGTAATACTGCCCCCTACAGTGCCTCCACTTGTGATATGCTCCCGAAGAATACCTCCATTAGTAATACTGCCCCCTACAGTGCCCCCAACCATGATAATGCTCCCCAAGAGGGCCTCCATCAGTAGAAGAGCCCTCCGGTATTAATACTGCCCTCACAGAGCCCCCAGTAGAAATAATGCCCCCTACTGTTACCCCAGTGGTAATAAAACTCTCTACAGACCCCTCAGTAGTAATAAAGCCAATGTATAAGCACTCCTATAGAGTCCCCTGTAACAATCAGGACCCCGATAATGTCCCCTATATTTATAATGCCACCTATAGTTATACTCCTCCCTGTAGTGCCATCAAAAACTATAATGCCCCAGCCATTACAACATACAGGCCCATGTAAATAACATAATTTTCCTCCAACATACAGTCCCATGTAAATAACATCACCCCCTACCTTCAGCCGCTTTAACATACAGTCTCATGTAAATAACATCACTCCCGTGCCTTCAGCCCCTCCAACATACAGTCCCATGTAAATAACATCACTCCCGTGCCTTCAGCTCTTCCAACATACAGTCCCATGTAACTAACTTCACTCCCCTCCCTTCAGCTCTTCCAACATACAGTCCCATGTAACTAACATCACTCCCCTCCCTCCAACATACAGTCCCATGTAAATAACATCACTCCCCTCCCTCCAGTCCCTCCAACATACAGTCCCATGTAAATAACATCACTCCCCTCCCTCCAGCCCCTCCAACATACAGTCCCATGTAAATAACATCACTACCGTGCCTTCAGCCCCTCCAACATACAGTCTCATGAAAATAACATCACTCCTGTGCCTTCAGCTCTTCCAACATACAGTCCCATGTAACTAACTTGACTCCCCTCCCTTCAGCTCTTAAAACATACAGTCCCATGTAACTAACATCACTCCCCTGCCTTCAGCCCCTCCAACATACAGTCCCATGTAAATAACATCACTCCCCTCCCTCCAGCCCGTCCAACATACAGTCCCATGTAAATAACATCACTTCCCTCCCTCCAGCCCTTCCAACATACAGTCCCATGTAAATAACATCACTCCCCTCCCTCCAGCCCTCCAATACACAGTCCCATGTAAATAACATCACTCCCCTGCCTTCAGCCTCTCCAATACACAGTCCCATGTAAATAACATAACTTTCCTCCCTTCAGCTACTCCAATACACAGTCCCATGTAAATAACAATACTCCCCTGTCTTCAGCCCCTCCAATACACAGTCCCATGTAAATAACATCACTCCCCTGCCTTCAGCCTCTCCAATACACAGTCCCATGTAAATAACGTCACTCCGTGCCTTCAGCCCCTCCAATACACAGTCCCATGTAAATAACATCACTCCCCTCCCTTCAGCCCCTCTAATACACAGTCCCATGTAAATAACATCACTCCCCTGCCTTCAGCCTCTCCAATACACAGTCCCATGTAAATAACATCACTCCCCTCCATTCAGCCCCTCAAACATACAGTCCCATGTAAATAACATCACTCCCCTGTCCTCCAACATACAGTCCCATGTAAATAACATCACTCCCCTGTCTTCAGCCCCTCCAACATGCAGTCCCATGTATCTAACATCACTCCCCTCCCTTCAGCCCCTCCAATACACAGTCCCATGTAAATAACATCACTCTCCTGTCTTCAGCCTCTCCAATACACAGTCCCATGTAAATAACATCACTCCCCTGCCTTCAGCCTCTCCAATACACAGTCCCATGTAAATAACATCACTCCCCTGCCTTCAGCCTCTCCAATACACAGTCCCATGTAAATAACATCACTCCCCTCCCTCCAGCCCCTCCAACATACAGTCCCATATAACAAATATCACTCCCCCTCCCTTCAGCCCCTCCAATACACAGCCCCATGTAGATAAAATCACTCCCTCAACCAAGCAGGGAGGTGGTGTAAGAGAGGAGAACTATAACGCCCAGCATTCCTCCTTACACTGAATCTATCGCTTCACTTACCTCATGTCACACAAGTCACCACAGTCAGGGTTTTCTCTGCTAGTTCTCCTCTTCACAGCTTAGCTCCGCCCCCTCCCACTCTGATCACATGACTGTGACATCATCACAGGTCCTTCTCCACCACTGAGCTCTGCATCTAGCACAGATCACCTGACTGTGATGTCATCACAGGTCCTTCAGTTCTTGCAATGCGTCCCTGGTCAGTAGTCTCCCCTGTTTTCATTAGAAGGCAGTACATTCGGGGCCTGGAAGGGGCCCGGGCCCTGAATGTTTAACATGGCTACAGGTGTAACAAAGCAGAAGTAAGAAGCTCAGGAAGGCGAGATCACCCATAATGCAGTGCAGTCAGCCAATCAGCAGCTAGCCAGCCTCTGTGAATCTGAAGGGATCCATAGGATCAATTCCTGCACAGAGCTGTCTAACTGGACAGTGTCCTACTTGTTTAATAGAGAAGCAATTCTATTACTTGTTTCTCAAGTTGGGGTGAATATGTAGTGTGCTGTTATTGGGGTTTCCACCATGTTTATAGATATGTAATTCAATTAGGCCTTGAGTCTCAAATTGGGGTGAAATAAGCTGCGTAATTTTACTGTAGGTGCAACAGACGGTGCAAAGACCTTCCAGGGGAACGGGCAGTGGCAAAAATGTCGCCGGAGCCGGGAGAAGAAGGGAGGTGGTAGAAGCAGCCACAGCAACAGGACAGCCGCCAGTGTCCTCCAACGGTTGTGTTTTGACGACCAATCCCACTGTCCTTGAATGGTTGACACGGTCTTCAATATCATCTCAACTGACATTAGTTACCCCCAGCCAGGAGTCGGTGGGTTCCTCTGACACCAGACTAAGGGTACTTTCACACTGGCGTTTTGGAGTCCATTTGCGAGATCTGTTTCAGGGCTCTCACAAACGGTCCAAAACGGATCAGTTCAGCCCCAATGCATTCTGAATGGATAAGGATCTGTTCAGAATGCATCAGTTAGGCTCCGTTCCGCTTCTATTCCGTTTTGGAGGCGGACACCAAAACGAAGCATGCAGCATTTTGGTGTCCGTCTGAAGAGACTGAGCCTAACGGATCCGTTTTTAATTACAATGTAAGTCAATGGGGACGGATCCGTTTTCAATGACACAATATGGTGCATTTGAAAACGGATCTGTTCCCCATTGACTTTCAATGTAATTCAAAACGGATACAAATGTTTGCATTATAGGTGCGGATCCGTCTGTGCAAAAAAACAGACGGATCCGCACCAACGCAAGTGTGAAAGTACCCTTAGTTGGTAATACCCAGGAACAGGCTCTGTGCCCCCACCTGGTCCGGAACCTGCCTCTTTCTTTTGCTGCTCCTTCTGCTCGTGAAGTATTGTATTCTGCTGGCTGTGCTCCGCTTTTCAGCGAGGACAAACTTATGAAGAGGGGGCTTCATCATCATCATCAGGGAGTGAGCTTCCCTATGAGACAGCGGCAGAGTGGCACCATGCTGCTGAGCCATCAGGGTCCAAGCGTGGCCATGAGCTAGCAGGGTGGCAGCATTGTGAAATCTGGAGCCAAACAAGCCCGGGGTAGGCCGTCTGCTACTCAGGAGCATACCTGTCGGGAAACGGGTGCACAGCTTCATAGAGGCAGTGGCAGGTATTCAGCACAGAGTGGTGGGGGTAAACTGCCACGCTGGCCGGAAGACGTCAGCGTGGCCCTATGTCAAATCTGTGGGCAGAAAGTCAAGAATGTTGGCACCATGGCCCTGCGTAAACACATGGAGCGTCAGCATTAGGTGGCCTGGGAAAACCGTGGCGCTAATGTAATAGTACAGCCTGACGACGCAACCACTGCATCTCCCAGTGGCCAGCACCCCTTCTCCAGAAGTCAAGGCTCCACCACCTCAGCAGAGGGGGGCTGTTCTTCCTTTCCATCATCTACTGGTTCTGATGCTGCTCCTCCTCGTCACGCGTTTCGCCAGCAATCGATCACCGAGGTGTCTGCAAAAAGACAACAGTATACGTGCACTCATCCAGTGGTGCAGAAGTTGAATGTGCTCCTGGCCAAGTTCCTGCTCCTGATGGCTTATGCTAAGCCAAGGTGGAAAGTCCCAAGTCCCAAACTGTGCATGCACTTCAGCTACTCTTACTGGGCAAAACACGCCCTCCTTGAGCTGCCTCATATGCGGTTTCCACCCGTTGGAACTCCACCCTTCACATGCTGGACCTACTTTATGAGCAGAGGAAGCCATGAACAATTTCTTGATGATGCAGGTAGACAGGAGTACTCCCCTGTGTATCTTCGATGTTAGCCAGTAGCAGCTTTTGCGTGACTCCTACTGTAACGGACCGTTACGCACACAACACCGTTTAGGCGATATTCCCTTTTCCGGATAGACCAGCAGCTACTGCAATCACCAACTTCCCGAACTGCAAACCACACGAATTCACCAACTTCCGAACAAGAGACACACGAACCCTGGAAGCAGCCGAACAGGAAAAGCAGTATGAACAGCTTACACTCCTGGCAATCAGCATACAGTCAGATCCCCCCCAATAACGAGACGACACTTCGTTTTGAGGGTCAAGCAGGAACTCTTTTCCTGGGGCATACAGCCTCTTTTATTACACTCCACAAACATAGTACGGCCCACAGGGGTTTGAAATACAACCAATCAATCCGTACAATAAACACAGACACTCCCACACAAAATACAGCGACCAATCAACATACAGCCAGATATATTACAATCCCACATGGCTGGTCCATTGTGGGTGCTGATTAGGTCACAGCAATGTCCATTGTGAATATTGATTAGGTCACAGGCGATGTCCATTGTGAATGGTGATTAGGTCACAGGTAATGTCCATTGTGAATATTGATTAGGTCTGCAGGTAATGTCCATTGTGAATATTGATTAGGTCACAGGTAATGTCCATTGTGGATGATGATTAGGTCATAGGTAATGTCCATTGTGAATGCCAACTGTCATTGGGGCCATAGTCGCAGGGTAGGAGGCTGACAAGCAGGCCTCTCAATGCCCAGGGATACATGGCAGTTTGTCACATATCTCCCCTTTGGGGAGAAGACTAACCAGGCACCTGACCTCCTGTCGGTCAGTGCCTCGTTAGTCGATCCCCAACCCACAATAGACAAATGCCAGAGTAGCCCACCCACAACAAACAGGTACAAGAGTGACCCACCCACAAGAAGCAGTTACTGCACCCGGATATTCCTCTGGGGTGCTGAGGCAGCATGCTGTGGGGACTTGAGGGAGGGCAGAGGCCGACTGCACTCTGCCCAGCTGCCAGCTCTTCTGCTGGGGGCTGGGAACATAGTCCGGCTCAGTAGCCAGGGAACATGGAGCCAGTGGGGTTAACATCGCCTCTGTTAACCCTGGGGCCAGATTAGGTGTTAGCTGGGAGGAGAGTTTGTACTTACCCCTCCTCCTGTTGTCCCGGTGCGGGTGGTTGGGGATCTGGACAGGCTGTCCAGCATCCCTGTAGGTCAGGCACAGAGACCACGGTCCCATCTGCGCCGTCTGGGAGATTGGTGTCTCCCCTTGTTAGGAGTAAGCTGCCGCTGGGGAGAGGGGTGCTGTGTTCCTCTCCCTGAAACACAGGCTGCTGCTGGAGTGGGAGACCGCCTGTCTCCACTCCTGTAACATTGTCCTGCTGCTGGAGAGAGAGACCAACTGTCTCTGCTCCCTGTAGGACACACTGCCGCTAGGGGAAAGGGCGACACCTTCGGCCCCTGGACTTCACACTGCCGCTGGGGAAAGGACGACACCTTCGGCCCTCTGTAACTCACACGGCCGCTGGGGAGGAAGGGCGACACCTTCAGCTCCCTGGGGTACACACGGCCGCTGTGGAGGAAGGGCGGCACCTTCAGCTCTCGGGGCGCACTCAGCCGCTGGGGAGGGCGGACGATACCATCTGCCATGAACTGCAGGTACTCTGCTGTTATCCTCCTCACGAACTGTACAGATTTCTCCGGGGGGTTGGGTCCGAAGAAAATCAGCCGTGATCTCAGCTCTCTGTCAAATTCCTCCTGCGTGTAGCTGGGTGCCATGCTTGTTCTCCTGTGAGTCTGGATCCCACTGCTGCCACCAAATGTAACGGACCGTTACGCACACAACACCGTTTAGGCGATATTCCCTTTTCCGGATAGACCATCATTGGGGCCATAGTCGCAGGGTAAGAGGCTGACAAGCAGGCCTCTCCAATGCCCAGGGATACATGGCAGTTTGTCACACCTACCATTTGCTAAGCCCTTTGAGGAGGCCACTTTATTTTTCAGTCACCAAGACTACAGGATTAATGATGTGATTCCACTCCTTCACGTCCTGGAGCATACGCTGTTAAATCTGGCTTGCCAGGGGACAGGAGACGTGGCGCCTACATCTCATAGCCTTCTAAGCCCTGTGGGGGCTGAACTGATGAAGGAGGAGGGGTCATTGAGGCACAGCAAATGTATACAGAAATAAGTGGTTTATCACACAACACACAACAAGAGGAACTGTAGGGCGATGAGAAAAACCAGGCCGATGACCATGGCAGTATGCAGTAGAGATAGAGGCTGGGAGTCCCTCAAAGTCCCTTATGAAAATAGCCAGATGCATGCTGAGTTGCTTGCCTAGTGACAGCCGCATTTTTACCATTTGGCATAGGGATGACTACTGGCTCCCCACGAAGTTAGACCATCGCCACTGGGCCAAAATAGGGGTCTTTTTTACACCTGTTGAGAGGGATGATAAACTGAACTACTATCAAGATATCTTATGTAGTTGATTGATCGCTGCCTACAGTATGTGCGCCATCGCCCATCCTCACGAAGGTCTGACCAGGGAAACCCTCTGCACTCACATTCCACTGCCATGACTGTGTATGTGCCCCCAGTAATATGCCCAGTTATGTGCCCCCAGTAATATGCCCTGTCATATGCTCCCAGTAATATGCCCTGTTATGTGCCCCAAGGAACTATTAACCCTGATTTATGTGTGGAGTATTATAGGCCATGTTATGTTAGTTCGTTAGAGGAATCTACCATCTAACATAATCACTCACAGGCAGAAAATACAAACTTTTCCCTTTGTAGAATAATGAACTAACATAACATGGCCTATAATATTCCACACATAAATCAGGGTTAATAGTTCCTTGTAACCCCAAGAGATCTGAAGGAGGGTCTCCATAGTTCTGGGTCCATAGTCCGTAGGAAGGAGGC
>JAKVIS010001721.1:0-29659 GCA_033119425.1 Bufotes viridis
CTTGCCAAGGTGTAATGAGGCATCATTCTAATCTGTACAAAAGGGCATTTTTAAACAATGCCCCTACCCCTGTGACACGGCACACTTGACCCAAGAAATACAATTCCACCCTCACCTGTTGATGTGCACGGTTCCACACCTGACTGAGGAATGAAGCATCATGGCTGCTGCCAGGTAGGTAAACAATGTGGGCCCATTGTGATGTCATCGTCCGTGGATGCTAAGGGACTCCACTTTGACACGCTCAGTGTTCCGTCTATGGAAATTTTCATTGGTGCTGCCCTATTTATTTTCTGAGCTTGCCATTTGGATTAGCAGTTGAATAGATCAGTCAATTCAAGGAATTTGTGCTGTGGTGAAAGGTTTGGATTGCAAAAGAGGGAGCCAGCAAGGAGGAAACCTGGTCTCTGTGCAGCATTGCTCGCAGTTGCAATTGAGCGCTAGCTGGATCCTATTCTCAGGTTTCTGGAACAGGTAGGTCAGGTGCAGAGGTCCTGGAGAAGTATGCTACCACCAAAGTGAGCTCATCGGACAGACAGACGCAAAGTTAATTTCCATGGACCAAAACATTTCAAAACCTATGCTTAATACTTGAGGTAAAAAGGACCTGCAGACACTAAACTGATCTGAACTTGCAAGGCAGCTTCTCAAGAGGAAAAACAAAAATGATTTTGCCCCAGACTTAGCCTATTAACATTCCCTTGTGCTGACAGTGGAGGCACATGTTCAGATAACAAGTTTTGAGGACCATTCTACCAGAAATAGGTAAGACTGCTGGTGTGTACTGTACTTGCCAAGGTGTAATGAGGCATCATTCTAATCTGTACAAAAGGGCATTTTTAAACAATGCCCCTACCCCTGTGACACGGCACACTTGACCCAAGAAATACAATTCCACCCTCACCTGTTGATGTGCACGGTTCCACACCTGACTGAGGAATGAAGCATCATGGCTGCTGCCAGGTAGGTAAACAATGTGGGCCCATTGTGATGTCATCGTCCGTGGATGCTAAGGGACTCCACTTTGACACGCTCAGTGTTCCGTCTATGGAAATTTTCATTGGTGCTGCCCTATTTATTTTCTGAGCTTGCCATTTGGATTAGCAGTTGAATAGACCAGTCAATTCAAGGAATTTGTGCTGTGGTGAAAGGTTTGGATTGCAAAAGAGGGAGCCAGCAAGGAGGAAACCTGGTCTCTGTGCAGCATTGCTCGCAGTTGCAATTGAGCGCTAGCTGGATCCTATTCTCAGGTTTCTGGAACAGGTAGGTCAGGTGCAGAGGTCCTGGAGAAGTATGCTACCACCAAAGTGAGTTCATCGGACAGACAGACGCAAAGTTAATTTCCATGGACCAAAACATTTCAAAACCTATGCTTAATACTTTAGGTAAAAAGGACCTGCAGTCACTAAACTGATCTGAACCTGCAAGGCAGCTTCCCAAGAGGAAAAACAAAATATGATTTTGCCCCAGACTTAGCCTATTAACATTCCCTTGTGCTGACAGTGGAGGCACATGTTCAGAAAACAAGTTTTGAGGACCATTCTACCAGAAATAGGTAAGACTGCTGGTGTGTACTGTACTTGCCAAGGTGTAATGAGGCATCATTCTAATCTGTACAAAAGGGCATTTTTAAACAATGCCCCTACCCCTGTGACACGGCACACTTGACCCAAGAAATACAATTCCACCCTCACCTGTTGATGTGCACGGTTCCACACCTGAATGAGGAATGAAGCATCATGGCTGCTGCCAGGTAGGTAAACAATGTGGGCCCATTGTGATGTCATCGTCCGTGGATGCTAAGGGACTCCACTTTGACATGCTCAGTGTTCCGTCTATGGAAATTTTCATTGGTGCTGCCTTATTTGTTTTCTGAGCTTGCCATTTGGATTAGCAGTTGAACAGACCAGTCAATTCAAGGAATTTGTGCTGTGGTGAAAGGTTTGGATTGCAAAAGAGGGAGCCTGCAAGGAGGAAACCTGGTCTCTGTGCAGCATTGCTCGCAGTTGCAATTGAGCGCGAGCTGGATCCTATTCTCAGGTTTCTGGAACAGGTAGGTCAGGTGCAGAGGTCCTGGAGAAGTATGCTACCACCAAAGTGAGCTCATCGGACAGACAGACGCAAAGTTAATTTCCATGGACCAAAACATTTCAAAACCTATGCTTAATACTTGAGGTAAAAAGGACCTGCAGACACTAAACTGATCTGAACTTGCAAGGCAGCTTCTCAAGAGGAAAAACAAAAATGATTTTGCCCCAGACTTAGCCTATTAACATTCCCTTGTGCTGACAGTGGAGGCACATGTTCAGATAACAAGTTTTGAGGACCATTCTACCAGAAATAGGTAAGACTGCTGGTGTGTACTGTACTTGCCAAGGTGTAATGAGGCATCATTCTAATCTGTACAAAAGGGCATTTTTAAACAATGCCCCTACCCCTGTGACACGGCACACTTGACCCAAGAAATACAATTCCACCCTCACCTGTTGATGTGCACGGTTCCACACCTGACTGAGGAATGAAGCATCATGGCTGCTGCCAGGTAGGTAAACAATGTGGGCCCATTGTGATGTCATCGTCCGTGGATGCTAAGGGACTCCACTTTGACACGCTCAGTGTTCCGTCTATGGAAATTTTCATTGGTGCTGCCCTATTTATTTTCTGAGCTTGCCATTTGGATTAGCAGTTGAACAGACCAGTCAATTTAAGGAATTTGTGCTGTGGTGAAAGGTTTGGATTGCAAAAGAGGGAGCCTGCAAGGAGGAAACCTGGTCTCTGTGCAGCATTGCTCGCAGTTGCAATTGAGCGCGAGCTGGATCCTATTCTCAGGTTTCTGGAACAGGTAGGTCAGGTGCAGAGGTCCTGGAGAAGTATGCTACCACCAAAGTGAGTTCATCGGACAGACAGACGCAAAGTTAATTTCCATGGACCAAAACATTTCAAAACCTATGCTTAATACTTTAGGTAAAAAGGACCTGCAGTCACTAAACTGATCTGAACCTGCAAGGCAGCTTCCCAAGAGGAAAAACAAAATATGATTTTGCCCCAGACTTAGCCTATTAACATTCCCTTGTGCTGACAGTGGAGGCACATGTTCAGAAAACAAGTTTTGAGGACCATTCTACCAGAAATAGGTAAGACTGCTGGTGTGTACTGTACTTGCCAAGGTGTAATGAGGCATCATTCTAATCTGTACAAAAGGGCATTTTTAAACAATGCCCCTACCCCTGTGACACGGCACACTTGACCCAAGAAATACAATTCCACCCTCACCTGTTGATGTGCACGGTTCCACACCTGAATGAGGAATGAAGCATCATGGCTGCTGCCAGGTAGGTAAACAATGTGGGCCCATTGTGATGTCATCGTCCGTGGATGCTAAGGGACTCCACTTTGACATGCTCAGTGTTCCGTCTATGGAAATTTTCATTGGTGCTGCCTTATTTGTTTTCTGAGCTTGCCATTTGGATTAGCAGTTGAACAGACCAGTCAATTCAAGGAATTTGTGCTGTGGTGAAAGGTTTGGATTGCAAAAGAGGGAGCCTGCAAGGAGGAAACCTGGTCTCTGTGCAGCATTGCTCGCAGTTGCAATTGAGCGCGAGCTGGATCCTATTCTCAGGTTTCTGGAACAGGTAGGTCAGGTGCAGAGGTCCTGGAGAAGTATGCTACCACCAAAGTGAGCTCATCGGACAGACAGACGCAAAGTTAATTTCCATGGACCAAAACATTTCAAAACCTATGCTTAATACTTGAGGTAAAAAGGACCTGCAGACACTAAACTGATCTGAACTTGCAAGGCAGCTTCTCAAGAGGAAAAACAAAAATGATTTTGCCCCAGACTTAGCCTATTAACATTCCCTTGTGCTGACAGTGGAGGCACATGTTCAGATAACAAGTTTTGAGGACCATTCTACCAGAAATAGGTAAGACTGCTGGTGTGTACTGTACTTGCCAAGGTGTAATGAGGCATCATTCTAATCTGTACAAAAGGGCATTTTTAAACAATGCCCCTACCCCTGTGACACGGCACACTTGACCCAAGAAATACAATTCCACCCTCACCTGTTGATGTGCACGGTTCCACACCTGACTGAGGAATGAAGCATCATGGCTGCTGCCAGGTAGGTAAACAATGTGGGCCCATTGTGATGTCATCGTCCGTGGATGCTAAGGGACTCCACTTTGACACGCTCAGTGTTCCGTCTATGGAAATTTTCATTGGTGCTGCCCTATTTATTTTCTGAGCTTGCCATTTGGATTAGCAGTTGAATAGATCAGTCAATTCAAGGAATTTGTGCTGTGGTGAAAGGTTTGGATTGCAAAAGAGGGAGCCAGCAAGGAGGAAACCTGGTCTCTGTGCAGCATTGCTCGCAGTTGCAATTGAGCGCTAGCTGGATCCTATTCTCAGGTTTCTGGAACAGGTAGGTCAGGTGCAGAGGTCCTGGAGAAGTATGCTACCACCAAAGTGAGCTCATCGGACAGACAGACGCAAAGTTAATTTCCATGGACCAAAACATTTCAAAACCTATGCTTAATACTTGAGGTAAAAAGGACCTGCAGACACTAAACTGATCTGAACTTGCAAGGCAGCTTCTCAAGAGGAAAAACAAAAATGATTTTGCCCCAGACTTAGCCTATTAACATTCCCTTGTGCTGACAGTGGAGGCACATGTTCAGATAACAAGTTTTGAGGACCATTCTACCAGAAATAGGTAAGACTGCTGGTGTGTACTGTACTTGCCAAGGTGTAATGAGGCATCATTCTAATCTGTACAAAAGGGCATTTTTAAACAATGCCCCTACCCCTGTGACACGGCACACTTGACCCAAGAAATACAATTCCACCCTCACCTGTTGATGTGCACGGTTCCACACCTGACTGAGGAATGAAGCATCATGGCTGCTGCCAGGTAGGTAAACAATGTGGGCCCATTGTGATGTCATCGTCCGTGGATGCTAAGGGACTCCACTTTGACACGCTCAGTGTTCCGTCTATGGAAATTTTCATTGGTGCTGCCCTATTTATTTTCTGAGCTTGCCATTTGGATTAGCAGTTGAACAGACCAGTCAATTTAAGGAATTTGTGCTGTGGTGAAAGGTTTGGATTGCAAAAGAGGGAGCCTGCAAGGAGGAAACCTGGTCTCTGTGCAGCATTGCTCGCAGTTGCAATTGAGCGCGAGCTGGATCCTATTCTCAGGTTTCTGGAACAGGTAGGTCAGGTGCAGAGGTCCTGGAGAAGTATGCTACCACCAAAGTGAGTTCATCGGACAGACAGACGCAAAGTTAATTTCCATGGACCAAAACATTTCAAAACCTATGCTTAATACTTTAGGTAAAAAGGACCTGCAGTCACTAAACTGATCTGAACCTGCAAGGCAGCTTCCCAAGAGGAAAAACAAAATATGATTTTGCCCCAGACTTAGCCTATTAACATTCCCTTGTGCTGACAGTGGAGGCACATGTTCAGAAAACAAGTTTTGAGGACCATTCTACCAGAAATAGGTAAGACTGCTGGTGTGTACTGTACTTGCCAAGGTGTAATGAGGCATCATTCTAATCTGTACAAAAGGGCATTTTTAAACAATGCCCCTACCCCTGTGACACGGCACACTTGACCCAAGAAATACAATTCCACCCTCACCTGTTGATGTGCACGGTTCCACACCTGAATGAGGAATGAAGCATCATGGCTGCTGCCAGGTAGGTAAACAATGTGGGCCCATTGTGATGTCATCGTCCGTGGATGCTAAGGGACTCCACTTTGACATGCTCAGTGTTCCGTCTATGGAAATTTTCATTGGTGCTGCCTTATTTGTTTTCTGAGCTTGCCATTTGGATTAGCAGTTGAACAGACCAGTCAATTCAAGGAATTTGTGCTGTGGTGAAAGGTTTGGATTGCAAAAGAGGGAGCCTGCAAGGAGGAAACCTGGTCTCTGTGCAGCATTGCTCGCAGTTGCAATTGAGCGCGAGCTGGATCCTATTCTCAGGTTTCTGGAACAGGTAGGTCAGGTGCAGAGGTCCTGGAGAAGTATGCTACCACCAAAGTGAGCTCATCGGACAGACAGACGCAAAGTTAATTTCCATGGACCAAAACATTTCAAAACCTATGCTTAATACTTGAGGTAAAAAGGACCTGCAGACACTAAACTGATCTGAACTTGCAAGGCAGCTTCTCAAGAGGAAAAACAAAATATGATTTTGCCCCAGACTTAGCCTATTAACATTCCCTTGTGCTGACAGTGGAGGCACATGTTCAGAAAACAAGTTTTGAGGACCATTCTACCAGAAATAGGTAAGACTGCTGGTGTGTACTGTACTTGCCAAGGTGTAATGAGGCATCATTCTAATCTGTACAAAAGGGCATTTTTAAACAATGCCCCTACCCCTGTGACACGGCACACTTGACCCAAGAAATACAATTCCACCCTCACCTGTTGATGTGCACGGTTCCACACCTGAATGAGGAATGAAGCATCATGGCTGCTGCCAGGTAGGTAAACAATGTGGGCCCATTGTGATGTCATCGTCCGTGGATGCTAAGGGACTCCACTTTGACATGCTCAGTGTTCCGTCTATGGAAATTTTCATTGGTGCTGCCTTATTTGTTTTCTGAGCTTGCCATTTGGATTAGCAGTTGAACAGACCAGTCAATTCAAGGAATTTGTGCTGTGGTGAAAGGTTTGGATTGCAAAAGAGGGAGCCTGCAAGGAGGAAACCTGGTCTCTGTGCAGCATTGCTCGCAGTTGCAATTGAGCGCGAGCTGGATCCTATTCTCAGGTTTCTGGAACAGGTAGGTCAGGTGCAGAGGTCCTGGAGAAGTATGCTACCACCAAAGTGAGCTCATCGGACAGACAGACGCAAAGTTAATTTCCATGGACCAAAACATTTCAAAACCTATGCTTAATACTTGAGGTAAAAAGGACCTGCAGACACTAAACTGATCTGAACTTGCAAGGCAGCTTCTCAAGAGGAAAAACAAAAATGATTTTGCCCCAGACTTAGCCTATTAACATTCCCTTGTGCTGACAGTGGAGGCACATGTTCAGATAACAAGTTTTGAGGACCATTCTACCAGAAATAGGTAAGACTGCTGGTGTGTACTGTACTTGCCAAGGTGTAATGAGGCATCATTCTAATCTGTACAAAAGGGCATTTTTAAACAATGCCCCTACCCCTGTGACACGGCACACTTGACCCAAGAAATACAATTCCACCCTCACCTGTTGATGTGCACGGTTCCACACCTGACTGAGGAATGAAGCATCATGGCTGCTGCCAGGTAGGTAAACAATGTGGGCCCATTGTGATGTCATCGTCCGTGGATGCTAAGGGACTCCACTTTGACACGCTCAGTGTTCCGTCTATGGAAATTTTCATTGGTGCTGCCCTATTTATTTTCTGAGCTTGCCATTTGGATTAGCAGTTGAACAGACCAGTCAATTCAAGGAATTTGTGCTGTGGTGAAAGGTTTGGATTGCAAAAGAGGGAGCCTGCAAGGAGGAAACCTGGTCTCTGTGCAGCATTGCTCGCAGTTGCAATTGAGCGCTAGCTGGATCCTATTCTCAGGTTTCTGGAACAGGTAGGTCAGGTGCAGAGGTCCTGGAGAAGTATGCTACCACCAAAGTGAGCTCATCGGACAGACAGACGCAAAGTTAATTTCCATGGACCAAAACATTTCAAAACCTATGCTTAATACTTGAGGTAAAAAGGACCTGCAGACACTAAACTGATCTGAACTTGCAAGGCAGCTTCTCAAGAGGAAAAACAAAAAATGATTTTGCCCCAGACTTAGCCTATTAACATTCCCTTGTGCTGACAGTGGAGGCACATGTTCAGATAACAAGTTTTGAGGACCATTCTACCAGAAATAGGTAAGACTGCTGGTGTGTACTGTACTTGCCAAGGTGTAATGAGGCATCATTCTAATCTGTACAAAGGGCATTTTTAAACAATGCCCCTACCCCTGTGACACGGCACACTTGACCCAAGAAATACAATTCCACCCTCACCTGTTGATGTGCACGGTTCCACACCTGACTGAGGAATGAAGCATCATGGCTGCTGCCAGGTAGGTAAACAATGTGGGCCCATTGTGATGTCATCGTCCGTGGATGCTAAGGGACTCCACTTTGACACGCTCAGTGTTCCGTCTATGGAAATTTTCATTGGTGCTGCCCTATTTATTTTCTGAGCTTGCCATTTGGATTAGCAGTTGAACAGACCAGTCAATTCAAGGAATTTGTGCTGTGGTGAAAGGTTTGGATTGCAAAAGAGGGAGCCTGCAAGGAGGAAACCTGGTCTCTGTGCAGCATTGCTCGCAGTTGCAATTGAGCGCGAGCTGGATCCTATTCTCAGGTTTCTGGAACAGGTAGGTCAGGTGCAGAGGTCCTGGAGAAGTATGCTACCACCAAAGTGAGCTCATCGGACAGACAGACGCAAAGTTAATTTCCATGGACCAAAACATTTCAAAACCTATGCTTAATACTTGAGGTAAAAAGGACCTGCAGACACTAAACTGATCTGAACTTGCAAGGCAGCTTCTCAAGAGGAAAAACAAAAATGATTTTGCCCCAGACTTAGCCTATTAACATTCCCTTGTGCTGACAGTGGAGGCACATGTTCAGATAACAAGTTTTGAGGACCATTCTACCAGAAATAGGTAAGACTGCTGGTGTGTACTGTACTTGCCAAGGTGTAATGAGGCATCATTCTAATCTGTACAAAAGGGCATTTTTAAACAATGCCCCTACCCCTGTGACACGGCACACTTGACCCAAGAAATACAATTCCACCCTCACCTGTTGATGTGCACGGTTCCACACCTGACTGAGGAATGAAGCATCATGGCTGCTGCCAGGTAGGTAAACAATGTGGGCCCATTGTGATGTCATCGTCCGTGGATGCTAAGGGACTCCACTTTGACACGCTCAGTGTTCCGTCTATGGAAATTTTCATTGGTGCTGCCCTATTTATTTTCTGAGCTTGCCATTTGGATTAGCAGTTGAACAGACCAGTCAATTCAAGGAATTTGTGCTGTGGTGAAAGGTTTGGATTGCAAAGAGGGAGCCTGCAAGGAGGAAACCTGGTCTCTGTGCAGCATTGCTCGCAGTTGCAATTGAGCGCGAGCTGGATCCTATTCTCAGGTTTCTGGAACAGGTAGGTCAGGTGCAGAGGTCCTGGAGAAGTATGCTACCACCAAAGTGAGTTCATCGGACAGACAGACGCAAAGTTAATTTCCATGGACCAAAACATTTCAAAACCTATGCTTAATACTTTAGGTAAAAAGGACCTGCAGTCACTAAACTGATCTGAACCTGCAAGGCAGCTTCCCAAGAGGAAAAACAAAATATGATTTTGCCCCAGACTTAGCCTATTAACATTCCCTTGTGCTGACAGTGGAGGCACATGTTCAGAAAACAAGTTTTGAGGACCATTCTACCAGAAATAGGTAAGACTGCTGGTGTGTACTGTACTTGCCAAGGTGTAATGAGGCATCATTCTAATCTGTACAAAAGGGCATTTTTAAACAATGCCCCTACCCCTGTGACACGGCACACTTGACCCAAGAAATACAATTCCACCCTCACCTGTTGATGTGCACGGTTCCACACCTGACTGAGGAATGAAGCATCATGGCTGCTGCCAGGTAGGTAAACAATGTGGGCCCATTGTGATGTCATCGTCCGTGGATGCTAAGGGACTCCACTTTGACACGCTCAGTGTTCCGTCTATGGAAATTTTCATTGGTGCTGCCCTATTTATTTTCTGAGCTTGCCATTTGGATTAGCAGTTGAACAGACCAGTCAATTCAAGGAATTTGTGCTGTGGTGAAAGGTTTGGATTGCAAAAGAGGGAGCCAGCAAGGAGGAAACCTGGTCTCTGTGCAGCATTGCTCGCAGTTGCAATTGAGCGCTAGCTGGATCCTATTCTCAGGTTTCTGGAACAGGTAGGTCAGGTGCAGAGGTCCTGGAGAAGTATGCTACCACCAAAGTGAGCTCATCGGACAGACAGACGCAAAGTTAATTTCCATGGACCAAAACATTTCAAAACCTATGCTTAATACTTGAGGTAAAAAGGACCTGCAGACACTAAACTGATCTGAACTTGCAAGGCAGCTTCTCAAGAGGAAAAACAAAAAATGATTTTGCCCCAGACTTAGCCTATTAACATTCCCTTGTGCTGACAGTGGAGGCACATGTTCAGATAACAAGTTTTGAGGACCATTCTACCAGAAATAGGTAAGACTGCTGGTGTGTACTGTACTTGCCAAGGTGTAATGAGGCATCATTCTAATCTGTACAAAGGGCATTTTTAAACAATGCCCCTACCCCTGTGACACGGCACACTTGACCCAAGAAATACAATTCCACCCTCACCTGTTGATGTGCACGGTTCCACACCTGACTGAGGAATGAAGCATCATGGCTGCTGCCAGGTAGGTAAACAATGTGGGCCCATTGTGATGTCATCGTCCGTGGATGCTAAGGGACTCCACTTTGACACGCTCAGTGTTCCGTCTATGGAAATTTTCATTGGTGCTGCCCTATTTATTTTCTGAGCTTGCCATTTGGATTAGCAGTTGAACAGACCAGTCAATTCAAGGAATTTGTGCTGTGGTGAAAGGTTTGGATTGCAAAAGAGGGAGCCTGCAAGGAGGAAACCTGGTCTCTGTGCAGCATTGCTCGCAGTTGCAATTGAGCGCTAGCTGGATCCTATTCTCAGGTTTCTGGAACAGGTAGGTCAGGTGCAGAGGTCCTGGAGAAGTATGCTACCACCAAAGTGAGTTCATCGGACAGACAGACGCAAAGTTAATTTCCATGGACCAAAACATTTCAAAACCTATGCTTAATACTTTAGGTAAAAAGGACCTGCAGTCACTAAACTGATCTGAACCTGCAAGGCAGCTTCCCAAGAGGAAAAACAAAATATGATTTTGCCCCAGACTTAGCCTATTAACATTCCCTTGTGCTGACAGTGGAGGCACATGTTCAGAAAACAAGTTTTGAGGACCATTCTACCAGAAATAGGTAAGACTGCTGGTGTGTACTGTACTTGCCAAGGTGTAATGAGGCATCATTCTAATCTGTACAAAAGGGCATTTTTAAACAATGCCCCTACCCCTGTGACACGGCACACTTGACCCAAGAAATACAATTCCACCCTCACCTGTTGATGTGCACGGTTCCACACCTGAATGAGGAATGAAGCATCATGGCTGCTGCCAGGTAGGTAAACAATGTGGGCCCATTGTGATGTCATCGTCCGTGGATGCTAAGGGACTCCACTTTGACATGCTCAGTGTTCCGTCTATGGAAATTTTCATTGGTGCTGCCTTATTTGTTTTCTGAGCTTGCCATTTGGATTAGCAGTTGAACAGACCAGTCAATTCAAGGAATTTGTGCTGTGGTGAAAGGTTTGGATTGCAAAAGAGGGAGCCTGCAAGGAGGAAACCTGGTCTCTGTGCAGCATTGCTCGCAGTTGCAATTGAGCGCGAGCTGGATCCTATTCTCAGGTTTCTGGAACAGGTAGGTCAGGTGCAGAGGTCCTGGAGAAGTATGCTACCACCAAAGTGAGCTCATCGGACAGACAGACGCAAAGTTAATTTCCATGGACCAAAACATTTCAAAACCTATGCTTAATACTTGAGGTAAAAAGGACCTGCAGACACTAAACTGATCTGAACTTGCAAGGCAGCTTCTCAAGAGGAAAAACAAAATATGATTTTGCCCCAGACTTAGCCTATTAACATTCCCTTGTGCTGACAGTGGAGGCACATGTTCAGAATAACAAGTTTTGAGGACCATTCTACCAGAAATAGGTAAGACTGCTGGTGTGTACTGTACTTGCCAAGGTGTAATGAGGCATCATTCTAATCTGTACAAAGGGCATTTTTAAACAATGCCCCTACCCCTGTGACACGGCACACTTGACCCAAGAAATACAATTCCACCCTCACCTGTTGATGTGCACGGTTCCACACCTGAATGAGGAATGAAGCATCATGGCTGCTGCCAGGTAGGTAAACAATGTGGGCCCATTGTGATGTCATCGTCCGTGGATGCTAAGGGACTCCACTTTGACATGCTCAGTGTTCCGTCTATGGAAATTTTCATTGGTGCTGCCTTATTTGTTTTCTGAGCTTGCCATTTGGATTAGCAGTTGAACAGACCAGTCAATTCAAGGAATTTGTGCTGTGGTGAAAGGTTTGGATTGCAAAAGAGGAGCCTGCAAGGAGGAAACCTGGTCTCTGTGCAGCATTGCTCGCAGTTGCAATTGAGCGCGAGCTGGATCCTATTCTCAGGTTTCTGGAACAGGTAGGTCAGGTGCAGAGGTCCTGGAGAAGTATGCTACCACCAAAGTGAGCTCATCGGACAGACAGACGCAAAGTTAATTTCCATGGACCAAAACATTTCAAAACCTATGCTTAATACTTGAGGTAAAAAGGACCTGCAGACACTAAACTGATCTGAACTTGCAAGGCAGCTTCTCAAGAGGAAAAACAAAAAATGATTTTGCCCCAGACTTAGCCTATTAACATTCCCTTGTGCTGACAGTGGAGGCACATGTTCAGATAACAAGTTTTGAGGACCATTCTACCAGAAATAGGTAAGACTGCTGGTGTGTACTGTACTTGCCAAGGTGTAATGAGGCATCATTCTAATCTGTACAAAGGGCATTTTTAAACAATGCCCCTACCCCTGTGACACGGCACACTTGACCCAAGAAATACAATTCCACCCTCACCTGTTGATGTGCACGGTTCCACACCTGACTGAGGAATGAAGCATCATGGCTGCTGCCAGGTAGGTAAACAATGTGGGCCCATTGTGATGTCATCGTCCGTGGATGCTAAGGGACTCCACTTTGACACGCTCAGTGTTCCGTCTATGGAAATTTTCATTGGTGCTGCCCTATTTATTTTCTGAGCTTGCCATTTGGATTAGCAGTTGAATAGACCAGTCAATTCAAGGAATTTGTGCTGTGGTGAAAGGTTTGGATTGCAAAGAGGGAGCCAGCAAGGAGGAAACCTGGTCTCTGTGCAGCATTGCTCGCAGTTGCAATTGAGCGCTAGCTGGATCCTATTCTCAGGTTTCTGGAACAGGTAGGTCAGGTGCAGAGGTCCTGGAGAAGTATGCTACCACCAAAGTGAGCTCATCGGACAGACAGACGCAAAGTTAATTTCCATGGACCAAAACATTTCAAAACCTATGCTTAATACTTGAGGTAAAAAGGACCTGCAGACACTAAACTGATCTGAACTTGCAAGGCAGCTTCTCAAGAGGAAAAACAAAAATGATTTTGCCCCAGACTTAGCCTATTAACATTCCCTTGTGCTGACAGTGGAGGCACATGTTCAGATAACAAGTTTTGAGGACCATTCTACCAGAAATAGGTAAGACTGCTGGTGTGTACTGTACTTGCCAAGGTGTAATGAGGCATCATTCTAATCTGTACAAAGGGCATTTTTAAACAATGCCCCTACCCCTGTGACACGGCACACTTGACCCAAGAAATACAATTCCACCCTCACCTGTTGATGTGCACGGTTCCACACCTGACTGAGGAATGAAGCATCATGGCTGCTGCCAGGTAGGTAAACAATGTGGGCCCATTGTGATGTCATCGTCCGTGGATGCTAAGGGACTCCACTTTGACACGCTCAGTGTTCCGTCTATGGAAATTTTCATTGGTGCTGCCCTATTTATTTTCTGAGCTTGCCATTTGGATTAGCAGTTGAACAGACCAGTCAATTCAAGGAATTTGTGCTGTGGTGAAAGGTTTGGATTGCAAAGAGGGAGCCTGCAAGGAGGAAACCTGGTCTCTGTGCAGCATTGCTCGCAGTTGCAATTGAGCGCGAGCTGGATCCTATTCTCAGGTTTCTGGAACAGGTAGGTCAGGTGCAGAGGTCCTGGAGAAGTATGCTACCACCAAAGTGAGCTCATCGGACAGACAGACGCAAAGTTAATTTCCATGGACCAAAACATTTCAAAACCTATGCTTAATACTTGAGGTAAAAAGGACCTGCAGTCACTAAACTGATCTGAACCTGCAAGGCAGCTTCCCAAGAGGAAAAACAAAATATGATTTTGCCCCAGACTTAGCCTATTAACATTCCCTTGTGCTGACAGTGGAGGCACATGTTCAGAAAACAAGTTTTGAGGACCATTCTACCAGAAATAGGTAAGACTGCTGGTGTGTACTGTACTTGCCAAGGTGTAATGAGGCATCATTCTAATCTGTACAAAAGGGCATTTTTAAACAATGCCCCTACCCCTGTGACACGGCACACTTGACCCAAGAAATACAATTCCACCCTCACCTGTTGATGTGCACGGTTCCACACCTGACTGAGGAATGAAGCATCATGGCTGCTGCCAGGTAGGTAAACAATGTGGGCCCATTGTGATGTCATCGTCCGTGGATGCTAAGGGACTCCACTTTGACACGCTCAGTGTTCCGTCTATGGAAATTTTCATTGGTGCTGCCCTATTTATTTTCTGAGCTTGCCATTTGGATTAGCAGTTGAACAGACCAGTCAATTCAAGGAATTTGTGCTGTGGTGAAAGGTTTGGATTGCAAAGAGGGAGCCTGCAAGGAGGAAACCTGGTCTCTGTGCAGCATTGCTCGCAGTTGCAATTGAGCGCTAGCTGGATCCTATTCTCAGGTTTCTGGAACAGGTAGGTCAGGTGCAGAGGTCCTGGAGAAGTATGCTACCACCAAAGTGAGCTCATCGGACAGACAGACGCAAAGTTAATTTCCATGGACCAAAACATTTCAAAACCTATGCTTAATACTTGAGGTAAAAAGGACCTGCAGACACTAAACTGATCTGAACTTGCAAGGCAGCTTCTCAAGAGGAAAAACAAAAAATGATTTTGCCCCAGACTTAGCCTATTAACATTCCCTTGTGCTGACAGTGGAGGCACATGTTCAGATAACAAGTTTTGAGGACCATTCTACCAGAAATAGGTAAGACTGCTGGTGTGTACTGTACTTGCCAAGGTGTAATGAGGCATCATTCTAATCTGTACAAAAGGGCATTTTTAAACAATGCCCCTACCCCTGTGACACGGCACACTTGACCCAAGAAATACAATTCCACCCTCACCTGTTGATGTGCACGGTTCCACACCTGACTGAGGAATGAAGCATCATGGCTGCTGCCAGGTAGGTAAACAATGTGGGCCCATTGTGATGTCATCGTCCGTGGATGCTAAGGGACTCCACTTTGACACGCTCAGTGTTCCGTCTATGGAAATTTTCATTGGTGCTGCCCTATTTATTTTCTGAGCTTGCCATTTGGATTAGCAGTTGAACAGACCAGTCAATTCAAGGAATTTGTGCTGTGGTGAAAGGTTTGGATTGCAAAGAGGGAGCCTGCAAGGAGGAAACCTGGTCTCTGTGCAGCATTGCTCGCAGTTGCAATTGAGCGCGAGCTGGATCCTATTCTCAGGTTTCTGGAACAGGTAGGTCAGGTGCAGAGGTCCTGGAGAAGTATGCTACCACCAAAGTGAGTTCATCGGACAGACAGACGCAAAGTTAATTTCCATGGACCAAAACATTTCAAAACCTATGCTTAATACTTTAGGTAAAAAGGACCTGCAGTCACTAAACTGATCTGAACCTGCAAGGCAGCTTCCCAAGAGGAAAAACAAAATATGATTTTGCCCCAGACTTAGCCTATTAACATTCCCTTGTGCTGACAGTGGAGGCACATGTTCAGAAAACAAGTTTTGAGGACCATTCTACCAGAAATAGGTAAGACTGCTGGTGTGTACTGTACTTGCCAAGGTGTAATGAGGCATCATTCTAATCTGTACAAAAGGGCATTTTTAAACAATGCCCCTACCCCTGTGACACGGCACACTTGACCCAAGAAATACAATTCCACCCTCACCTGTTGATGTGCACGGTTCCACACCTGAATGAGGAATGAAGCATCATGGCTGCTGCCAGGTAGGTAAACAATGTGGGCCCATTGTGATGTCATCGTCCGTGGATGCTAAGGGACTCCACTTTGACATGCTCAGTGTTCCGTCTATGGAAATTTTCATTGGTGCTGCCTTATTTGTTTTCTGAGCTTGCCATTTGGATTAGCAGTTGAACAGACCAGTCAATTCAAGGAATTTGTGCTGTGGTGAAAGGTTTGGATTGCAAAGAGGGAGCCTGCAAGGAGGAAACCTGGTCTCTGTGCAGCATTGCTCGCAGTTGCAATTGAGCGCGAGCTGGATCCTATTCTCAGGTTTCTGGAACAGGTAGGTCAGGTGCAGAGGTCCTGGAGAAGTATGCTACCACCAAAGTGAGCTCATCGGACAGACAGACGCAAAGTTAATTTCCATGGACCAAAACATTTCAAAACCTATGCTTAATACTTGAGGTAAAAAGGACCTGCAGACACTAAACTGATCTGAACTTGCAAGGCAGCTTCTCAAGAGGAAAAACAAAAAATGATTTTGCCCCAGACTTAGCCTATTAACATTCCCTTGTGCTGACAGTGGAGGCACATGTTCAGATAACAAGTTTTGAGGACCATTCTACCAGAAATAGGTAAGACTGCTGGTGTGTACTGTACTTGCCAAGGTGTAATGAGGCATCATTCTAATCTGTACAAAGGGCATTTTTAAACAATGCCCCTACCCCTGTGACACGGCACACTTGACCCAAGAAATACAATTCCACCCTCACCTGTTGATGTGCACGGTTCCACACCTGACTGAGGAATGAAGCATCATGGCTGCTGCCAGGTAGGTAAACAATGTGGGCCCATTGTGATGTCATCGTCCGTGGATGCTAAGGGACTCCACTTTGACACGCTCAGTGTTCCGTCTATGGAAATTTTCATTGGTGCTGCCCTATTTATTTTCTGAGCTTGCCATTTGGATTAGCAGTTGAACAGACCAGTCAATTCAAGGAATTTGTGCTGTGGTGAAAGGTTTGGATTGCAAAGAGGGAGCCTGCAAGGAGGAAACCTGGTCTCTGTGCAGCATTGCTCGCAGTTGCAATTGAGCGCGAGCTGGATCCTATTCTCAGGTTTCTGGAACAGGTAGGTCAGGTGCAGAGGTCCTGGAGAAGTATGCTACCACCAAAGTGAGTTCATCGGACAGACAGACGCAAAGTTAATTTCCATGGACCAAAACATTTCAAAACCTATGCTTAATACTTGAGGTAAAAAGGACCTGCAGTCACTAAACTGATCTGAACCTGCAAGGCAGCTTCCCAAGAGGAAAAACAAAATATGATTTTGCCCCAGACTTAGCCTATTAACATTCCCTTGTGCTGACAGTGGAGGCACATGTTCAGAAAACAAGTTTTGAGGACCATTCTACCAGAAATAGGTAAGACTGCTGGTGTGTACTGTACTTGCCAAGGTGTAATGAGGCATCATTCTAATCTGTACAAAGGGCATTTTTAAACAATGCCCCTACCCCTGTGACACGGCACACTTGACCCAAGAAATACAATTCCACCCTCACCTGTTGATGTGCACGGTTCCACACCTGACTGAGGAATGAAGCATCATGGCTGCTGCCAGGTAGGTAAACAATGTGGGCCCATTGTGATGTCATCGTCCGTGGATGCTAAGGGACTCCACTTTGACATGCTCAGTGTTCCGTCTATGGAAATTTTCATTGGTGCTGCCTTATTTATTTTCTGAGCTTGCCATTTGGATTAGCAGTTGAACAGACCAGTCAATTCAAGGAATTTGTGCTGTGGTGAAAGGTTTGGATTGCAAAGAGGGAGCCTGCAAGGAGGAAACCTGGTCTCTGTGCAGCATTGCTCGCAGTTGCAATTGAGCGCGAGCTGGATCCTATTCTCAGGTTTCTGGAACAGGTAGGTCAGGTGCAGAGGTCCTGGAGAAGTATGCTACCACCAAAGTGAGCTCATCGGACAGACAGACGCAAAGTTAATTTCCATGGACCAAAACATTTCAAAACCTATGCTTAATACTTGAGGTAAAAAGGACCTGCAGACACTAAACTGATCTGAACTTGCAAGGCAGCTTCTCAAGAGGAAAAACAAAAAATGATTTTGCCCCAGACTTAGCCTATTAACATTCCCTTGTGCTGACAGTGGAGGCACATGTTCAGATAACAAGTTTTGAGGACCATTCTACCAGAAATAGGTAAGACTGCTGGTGTGTACTGTACTTGCCAAGGTGTAATGAGGCATCATTCTAATCTGTACAAAGGGCATTTTTAAACAATGCCCCTACCCCTGTGACACGGCACACTTGACCCAAGAAATACAATTCCACCCTCACCTGTTGATGTGCACGGTTCCACACCTGACTGAGGAATGAAGCATCATGGCTGCTGCCAGGTAGGTAAACAATGTGGGCCCATTGTGATGTCATCGTCCGTGGATGCTAAGGGACTCCACTTTGACACGCTCAGTGTTCCGTCTATGGAAATTTTCATTGGTGCTGCCCTATTTATTTTCTGAGCTTGCCATTTGGATTAGCAGTTGAACAGACCAGTCAATTCAAGGAATTTGTGCTGTGGTGAAAGGTTTGGATTGCAAAGAGGGAGCCTGCAAGGAGGAAACCTGGTCTCTGTGCAGCATTGCTCGCAGTTGCAATTGAGCGCTAGCTGGATCCTATTCTCAGGTTTCTGGAACAGGTAGGTCAGGTGCAGAGGTCCTGGAGAAGTATGCTACCACCAAAGTGAGCTCATCGGACAGACAGACGCAAAGTTAATTTCCATGGACCAAAACATTTCAAAACCTATGCTTAATACTTGAGGTAAAAAGGACCTGCAGACACTAAACTGATCTGAACTTGCAAGGCAGCTTCTCAAGAGGAAAAACAAAAAATGATTTTGCCCCAGACTTAGCCTATTAACATTCCCTTGTGCTGACAGTGGAGGCACATGTTCAGATAACAAGTTTTGAGGACCATTCTACCAGAAATAGGTAAGACTGCTGGTGTGTACTGTACTTGCCAAGGTGTAATGAGGCATCATTCTAATCTGTACAAAAGGGCATTTTTAAACAATGCCCCTACCCCTGTGACACGGCACACTTGACCCAAGAAATACAATTCCACCCTCACCTGTTGATGTGCACGGTTCCACACCTGACTGAGGAATGAAGCATCATGGCTGCTGCCAGGTAGGTAAACAATGTGGGCCCATTGTGATGTCATCGTCCGTGGATGCTAAGGGACTCCACTTTGACACGCTCAGTGTTCCGTCTATGGAAATTTTCATTGGTGCTGCCCTATTTATTTTCTGAGCTTGCCATTTGGATTAGCAGTTGAACAGACCAGTCAATTTAAGGAATTTGTGCTGTGGTGAAAGGTTTGGATTGCAAAGAGGGAGCCTGCAAGGAGGAAACCTGGTCTCTGTGCAGCATTGCTCGCAGTTGCAATTGAGCGCGAGCTGGATCCTATTCTCAGGTTTCTGGAACAGGTAGGTCAGGTGCAGAGGTCCTGGAGAAGTATGCTACCACCAAAGTGAGTTCATCGGACAGACAGACGCAAAGTTAATTTCCATGGACCAAAACATTTCAAAACCTATGCTTAATACTTTAGGTAAAAAGGACCTGCAGTCACTAAACTGATCTGAACCTGCAAGGCAGCTTCCCAAGAGGAAAAACAAAATATGATTTTGCCCCAGACTTAGCCTATTAACATTCCCTTGTGCTGACAGTGGAGGCACATGTTCAGAAAACAAGTTTTGAGGACCATTCTACCAGAAATAGGTAAGACTGCTGGTGTGTACTGTACTTGCCAAGGTGTAATGAGGCATCATTCTAATCTGTACAAAGGGCATTTTTAAACAATGCCCCTACCCCTGTGACACGGCACACTTGACCCAAGAAATACAATTCCACCCTCACCTGTTGATGTGCACGGTTCCACACCTGAATGAGGAATGAAGCATCATGGCTGCTGCCAGGTAGGTAAACAATGTGGGCCCATTGTGATGTCATCGTCCGTGGATGCTAAGGGACTCCACTTTGACATGCTCAGTGTTCCGTCTATGGAAATTTTCATTGGTGCTGCCTTATTTGTTTTCTGAGCTTGCCATTTGGATTAGCAGTTGAACAGACCAGTCAATTCAAGGAATTTGTGCTGTGGTGAAAGGTTTGGATTGCAAAGAGGGAGCCTGCAAGGAGGAAACCTGGTCTCTGTGCAGCATTGCTCGCAGTTGCAATTGAGCGCGAGCTGGATCCTATTCTCAGGTTTCTGGAACAGGTAGGTCAGGTGCAGAGGTCCTGGAGAAGTATGCTACCACCAAAGTGAGCTCATCGGACAGACAGACGCAAAGTTAATTTCCATGGACCAAAACATTTCAAAACCTATGCTTAATACTTGAGGTAAAAAGGACCTGCAGACACTAAACTGATCTGAACTTGCAAGGCAGCTTCTCAAGAGGAAAAACAAAAAATGATTTTGCCCCAGACTTAGCCTATTAACATTCCCTTGTGCTGACAGTGGAGGCACATGTTCAGATAACAAGTTTTGAGGACCATTCTACCAGAAATAGGTAAGACTGCTGGTGTGTACTGTACTTGCCAAGGTGTAATGAGGCATCATTCTAATCTGTACAAAAGGGCATTTTTAAACAATGCCCCTACCCCTGTGACACGGCACACTTGACCCAAGAAATACAATTCCACCCTCACCTGTTGATGTGCACGGTTCCACACCTGACTGAGGAATGAAGCATCATGGCTGCTGCCAGGTAGGTAAACAATGTGGGCCCATTGTGATGTCATCGTCCGTGGATGCTAAGGGACTCCACTTTGACACGCTCAGTGTTCCGTCTATGGAAATTTTCATTGGTGCTGCCCTATTTATTTTCTGAGCTTGCCATTTGGATTAGCAGTTGAACAGACCAGTCAATTCAAGGAATTTGTGCTGTGGTGAAAGGTTTGGATTGCAAAGAGGGAGCCTGCAAGGAGGAAACCTGGTCTCTGTGCAGCATTGCTCGCAGTTGCAATTGAGCGCGAGCTGGATCCTATTCTCAGGTTTCTGGAACAGGTAGGTCAGGTGCAGAGGTCCTGGAGAAGTATGCTACCACCAAAGTGAGTTCATCGGACAGACAGACGCAAAGTTAATTTCCATGGACCAAAACATTTCAAAACCTATGCTTAATACTTGAGGTAAAAAGGACCTGCAGTCACTAAACTGATCTGAACTTGCAAGGCAGCTTCCCAAGAGGAAAAACAAAAAATGATTTTGCCCCAGACTTAGCCTATTAACATTCCCTTGTGCTGACAGTGGAGGCACATGTTCAGAATAACAAGTTTTGAGGACCATTCTACCAGAAATAGGTAAGACTGCTGGTGTGTACTGTACTTGCCAAGGTGTAATGAGGCATCATTCTAATCTGTACAAAGGGCATTTTTAAACAATGCCCCTACCCCTGTGACACGGCACACTTGACCCAAGAAATACAATTCCACCCTCACCTGTTGATGTGCACGGTTCCACACCTGACTGAGGAATGAAGCATCATGGCTGCTGCCAGGTAGGTAAACAATGTGGGCCCATTGTGATGTCATCGTCCGTGGATGCTAAGGGACTCCACTTTGACATGCTCAGTGTTCCGTCTATGGAAATTTTCATTGGTGCTGCCCTATTTATTTTCTGAGCTTGCCATTTGGATTAGCAGTTGAACAGACCAGTCAATTCAAGGAATTTGTGCTGTGGTGAAAGGTTTGGATTGCAAAGAGGGAGCCTGCAAGGAGGAAACCTGGTCTCTGTGCAGCATTGCTCGCAGTTGCAATTGAGCGCGAGCTGGATCCTATTCTCAGGTTTCTGGAACAGGTAGGTCAGGTGCAGAGGTCCTGGAGAAGTATGCTACCACCAAAGTGAGCTCATCGGACAGACAGACGCAAAGTTAATTTCCATGGACCAAAACATTTCAAAACCTATGCTTAATACTTGAGGTAAAAAGGACCTGCAGACACTAAACTGATCTGAACTTGCAAGGCAGCTTCTCAAGAGGAAAAACAAAAAATGATTTTGCCCCAGACTTAGCCTATTAACATTCCCTTGTGCTGACAGTGGAGGCACATGTTCAGATAACAAGTTTTGAGGACCATTCTACCAGAAATAGGTAAGACTGCTGGTGTGTACTGTACTTGCCAAGGTGTAATGAGGCATCATTCTAATCTGTACAAAGGGCATTTTTAAACAATGCCCCTACCCCTGTGACACGGCACACTTGACCCAAGAAATACAATTCCACCCTCACCTGTTGATGTGCACGGTTCCACACCTGACTGAGGAATGAAGCATCATGGCTGCTGCCAGGTAGGTAAACAATGTGGGCCCATTGTGATGTCATCGTCCGTGGATGCTAAGGGACTCCACTTTGACACGCTCAGTGTTCCGTCTATGGAAATTTTCATTGGTGCTGCCCTATTTATTTTCTGAGCTTGCCATTTGGATTAGCAGTTGAACAGACCAGTCAATTCAAGGAATTTGTGCTGTGGTGAAAGGTTTGGATTGCAAAGAGGGAGCCTGCAAGGAGGAAACCTGGTCTCTGTGCAGCATTGCTCGCAGTTGCAATTGAGCGCGAGCTGGATCCTATTCTCAGGTTTCTGGAACAGGTAGGTCAGGTGCAGAGGTCCTGGAGAAGTATGCTACCACCAAAGTGAGTTCATCGGACAGACAGACGCAAAGTTAATTTCCATGGACCAAAACATTTCAAAACCTATGCTTAATACTTGAGGTAAAAAGGACCTGCAGACACTAAACTGATCTGAACTTGCAAGGCAGCTTCTCAAGAGGAAAAACAAAATATGATTTTGCCCCAGACTTAGCCTATTAACATTCCCTTGTGCTGACAGTGGAGGCACATGTTCAGAATAACAAGTTTTGAGGACCATTCTACCAGAAATAGGTAAGACTGCTGGTGTGTACTGTACTTGCCAAGGTGTAATGAGGCATCATTCTAATCTGTACAAAGGGCATTTTTAAACAATGCCCCTACCCCTGTGACACGGCACACTTGACCCAAGAAATACAATTCCACCCTCACCTGTTGATGTGCACGGTTCCACACCTGACTGAGGAATGAAGCATCATGGCTGCTGCCAGGTAGGTAAACAATGTGGGCCCATTGTGATGTCATCGTCCGTGGATGCTAAGGGACTCCACTTTGACACGCTCAGTGTTCCGTCTATGGAAATTTTCATTGGTGCTGCCCTATTTATTTTCTGAGCTTGCCATTTGGATTAGCAGTTGAACAGACCAGTCAATTCAAGGAATTTGTGCTGTGGTGAAAGGTTTGGATTGCAAAGAGGGAGCCTGCAAGGAGGAAACCTGGTCTCTGTGCAGCATTGCTCGCAGTTGCAATTGAGCGCGAGCTGGATCCTATTCTCAGGTTTCTGGAACAGGTAGGTCAGGTGCAGAGGTCCTGGAGAAGTATGCTACCACCAAAGTGAGCTCATCGGACAGACAGACGCAAAGTTAATTTCCATGGACCAAAACATTTCAAAACCTATGCTTAATACTTGAGGTAAAAAGGACCTGCAGACACTAAACTGATCTGAACTTGCAAGGCAGCTTCTCAAGAGGAAAAACAAAAAATGATTTTGCCCCAGACTTAGCCTATTAACATTCCCTTGTGCTGACAGTGGAGGCACATGTTCAGAATAACAAGTTTTGAGGACCATTCTACCAGAAATAGGTAAGACTGCTGGTGTGTACTGTACTTGCCAAGGTGTAATGAGGCATCATTCTAATCTGTACAAAGGGCATTTTTAAACAATGCCCCTACCCCTGTGACACGGCACACTTGACCCAAGAAATACAATTCCACCCTCACCTGTTGATGTGCACGGTTCCACACCTGACTGAGGAATGAAGCATCATGGCTGCTGCCAGGTAGGTAAACAATGTGGGCCCATTGTGATGTCATCGTCCGTGGATGCTAAGGGACTCCACTTTGACACGCTCAGTGTTCCGTCTATGGAAATTTTCATTGGTGCTGCCCTATTTATTTTCTGAGCTTGCCATTTGGATTAGCAGTTGAACAGACCAGTCAATTCAAGGAATTTGTGCTGTGGTGAAAGGTTTGGATTGCAAAGAGGAGCCTGCAAGGAGGAAACCTGGTCTCTGTGCAGCATTGCTCGCAGTTGCAATTGAGCGCGAGCTGGATCCTATTCTCAGGTTTCTGGAACAGGTAGGTCAGGTGCAGAGGTCCTGGAGAAGTATGCTACCACCAAAGTGAGCTCATCGGACAGACAGACGCAAAGTTAATTTCCATGGACCAAAACATTTCAAAACCTATGCTTAATACTTGAGGTAAAAAGGACCTGCAGACACTAAACTGATCTGAACTTGCAAGGCAGCTTCTCAAGAGGAAAAACAAAAAATGATTTTGCCCCAGACTTAGCCTATTAACATTCCCTTGTGCTGACAGTGGAGGCACATGTTCAGATAACAAGTTTTGAGGACCATTCTACCAGAAATAGGTAAGACTGCTGGTGTGTACTGTACTTGCCAAGGTGTAATGAGGCATCATTCTAATCTGTACAAAGGGCATTTTTAAACAATGCCCCTACCCCTGTGACACGGCACACTTGACCCAAGAAATACAATTCCACCCTCACCTGTTGATGTGCACGGTTCCACACCTGACTGAGGAATGAAGCATCATGGCTGCTGCCAGGTAGGTAAACAATGTGGGCCCATTGTGATGTCATCGTCCGTGGATGCTAAGGGACTCCACTTTGACACGCTCAGTGTTCCGTCTATGGAAATTTTCATTGGTGCTGCCCTATTTATTTTCTGAGCTTGCCATTTGGATTAGCAGTTGAACAGACCAGTCAATTTAAGGAATTTGTGCTGTGGTGAAAGGTTTGGATTGCAAAAGAGGAGCCTGCAAGGAGGAAACCTGGTCTCTGTGCAGCATTGCTCGCAGTTGCAATTGAGCGCGAGCTGGATCCTATTCTCAGGTTTCTGGAACAGGTAGGTCAGGTGCAGAGGTCCTGGAGAAGTATGCTACCACCAAAGTGAGTTCATCGGACAGACAGACGCAAAGTTAATTTCCATGGACCAAAACATTTCAAAACCTATGCTTAATACTTTAGGTAAAAAGGACCTGCAGTCACTAAACTGATCTGAACCTGCAAGGCAGCTTCCCAAGAGGAAAAACAAAATATGATTTTGCCCCAGACTTAGCCTATTAACATTCCCTTGTGCTGACAGTGGAGGCACATGTTCAGAAAACAAGTTTTGAGGACCATTCTACCAGAAATAGGTAAGACTGCTGGTGTGTACTGTACTTGCCAAGGTGTAATGAGGCATCATTCTAATCTGTACAAAGGGCATTTTTAAACAATGCCCCTACCCCTGTGACACGGCACACTTGACCCAAGAAATACAATTCCACCCTCACCTGTTGATGTGCACGGTTCCACACCTGACTGAGGAATGAAGCATCATGGCTGCTGCCAGGTAGGTAAACAATGTGGGCCCATTGTGATGTCATCGTCCGTGGATGCTAAGGGACTCCACTTTGACACGCTCAGTGTTCCGTCTATGGAAATTTTCATTGGTGCTGCCCTATTTATTTTCTGAGCTTGCCATTTGGATTAGCAGTTGAACAGACCAGTCAATTCAAGGAATTTGTGCTGTGGTGAAAGGTTTGGATTGCAAAGAGGGAGCCTGCAAGGAGGAAACCTGGTCTCTGTGCAGCATTGCTCGCAGTTGCAATTGAGCGCGAGCTGGATCCTATTCTCAGGTTTCTGGAACAGGTAGGTCAGGTGCAGAGGTCCTGGAGAAGTATGCTACCACCAAAGTGAGTTCATCGGACAGACAGACGCAAAGTTAATTTCCATGGACCAAAACATTTCAAAACCTATGCTTAATACTTTAGGTAAAAAGGACCTGCAGTCACTAAACTGATCTGAACCTGCAAGGCAGCTTCCCAAGAGGAAAAACAAAATATGATTTTGCCCCAGACTTAGCCTATTAACATTCCCTTGTGCTGACAGTGGAGGCACATGTTCAGAAAACAAGTTTTGAGGACCATTCTACCAGAAATAGGTAAGACTGCTGGTGTGTACTGTACTTGCCAAGGTGTAATGAGGCATCATTCTAATCTGTACAAAGGGCATTTTTAAACAATGCCCCTACCCCTGTGACACGGCACACTTGACCCAAGAAATACAATTCCACCCTCACCTGTTGATGTGCACGGTTCCACACCTGAATGAGGAATGAAGCATCATGGCTGCTGCCAGGTAGGTAAACAATGTGGGCCCATTGTGATGTCATCGTCCGTGGATGCTAAGGGACTCCACTTTGACATGCTCAGTGTTCCGTCTATGGAAATTTTCATTGGTGCTGCCTTATTTGTTTTCTGAGCTTGCCATTTGGATTAGCAGTTGAACAGACCAGTCAATTCAAGGAATTTGTGCTGTGGTGAAAGGTTTGGATTGCAAAGAGGGAGCCTGCAAGGAGGAAACCTGGTCTCTGTGCAGCATTGCTCGCAGTTGCAATTGAGCGCGAGCTGGATCCTATTCTCAGGTTTCTGGAACAGGTAGGTCAGGTGCAGAGGTCCTGGAGAAGTATGCTACCACCAAAGTGAGCTCATCGGACAGACAGACGCAAAGTTAATTTCCATGGACCAAAACATTTCAAAACCTATGCTTAATACTTGAGGTAAAAAGGACCTGCAGACACTAAACTGATCTGAACTTGCAAGGCAGCTTCTCAAGAGGAAAAACAAAAAATGATTTTGCCCCAGACTTAGCCTATTAACATTCCCTTGTGCTGACAGTGGAGGCACATGTTCAGATAACAAGTTTTGAGGACCATTCTACCAGAAATAGGTAAGACTGCTGGTGTGTACTGTACTTGCCAAGGTGTAATGAGGCATCATTCTAATCTGTACAAAGGGCATTTTTAAACAATGCCCCTACCCCTGTGACACGGCACACTTGACCCAAGAAATACAATTCCACCCTCACCTGTTGATGTGCACGGTTCCACACCTGACTGAGGAATGAAGCATCATGGCTGCTGCCAGGTAGGTAAACAATGTGGGCCCATTGTGATGTCATCGTCCGTGGATGCTAAGGGACTCCACTTTGACACGCTCAGTGTTCCGTCTATGGAAATTTTCATTGGTGCTGCCCTATTTATTTTCTGAGCTTGCCATTTGGATTAGCAGTTGAACAGACCAGTCAATTCAAGGAATTTGTGCTGTGGTGAAAGGTTTGGATTGCAAAGAGGGAGCCTGCAAGGAGGAAACCTGGTCTCTGTGCAGCATTGCTCGCAGTTGCAATTGAGCGCGAGCTGGATCCTATTCTCAGGTTTCTGGAACAGGTAGGTCAGGTGCAGAGGTCCTGGAGAAGTATGCTACCACCAAAGTGAGTTCATCGGACAGACAGACGCAAAGTTAATTTCCATGGACCAAAACATTTCAAAACCTATGCTTAATACTTGAGGTAAAAAGGACCTGCAGACACTAAACTGATCTGAACTTGCAAGGCAGCTTCCCAAGAGGAAAAACAAAATATGATTTTGCCCCAGACTTAGCCTATTAACATTCCCTTGTGCTGACAGTGGAGGCACATGTTCAGAATAACAAGTTTTGAGGACCATTCTACCAGAAATAGGTAAGACTGCTGGTGTGTACTGTACTTGCCAAGGTGTAATGAGGCATCATTCTAATCTGTACAAAGGGCATTTTTAAACAATGCCCCTACCCCTGTGACACGGCACACTTGACCCAAGAAATACAATTCCACCCTCACCTGTTGATGTGCACGGTTCCACACCTGACTGAGGAATGAAGCATCATGGCTGCTGCCAGGTAGGTAAACAATGTGGGCCCATTGTGATGTCATCGTCCGTGGATGCTAAGGGACTCCACTTTGACACGCTCAGTGTTCCGTCTATGGAAATTTTCATTGGTGCTGCCCTATTTATTTTCTGAGCTTGCCATTTGGATTAGCAGTTGAACAGACCAGTCAATTCAAGGAATTTGTGCTGTGGTGAAAGGTTTGGATTGCAAAGAGGAGCCTGCAAGGAGGAAACCTGGTCTCTGTGCAGCATTGCTCGCAGTTGCAATTGAGCGCGAGCTGGATCCTATTCTCAGGTTTCTGGAACAGGTAGGTCAGGTGCAGAGGTCCTGGAGAAGTATGCTACCACCAAAGTGAGTTCATCGGACAGACAGACGCAAAGTTAATTTCCATGGACCAAAACATTTCAAAACCTATGCTTAATACTTTAGGTAAAAAGGACCTGCAGTCACTAAACTGATCTGAACCTGCAAGGCAGCTTCCCAAGAGGAAAAACAAAATATGATTTTGCCCCAGACTTAGCCTATTAACATTCCCTTGTGCTGACAGTGGAGGCACATGTTCAGAAAACAAGTTTTGAGGACCATTCTACCAGAAATAGGTAAGACTGCTGGTGTGTACTGTACTTGCCAAGGTGTAATGAGGCATCATTCTAATCTGTACAAAAGGGCATTTTTAAACAATGCCCCTACCCCTGTGACACGGCACACTTGACCCAAGAAATACAATTCCACCCTCACCTGTTGATGTGCACGGTTCCACACCTGAATGAGGAATGAAGCATCATGGCTGCTGCCAGGTAGGTAAACAATGTGGGCCCATTGTGATGTCATCGTCCGTGGATGCTAAGGGACTCCACTTTGACATGCTCAGTGTTCCGTCTATGGAAATTTTCATTGGTGCTGCCTTATTTGTTTTCTGAGCTTGCCATTTGGATTAGCAGTTGAACAGACCAGTCAATTCAAGGAATTTGTGCTGTGGTGAAAGGTTTGGATTGCAAAGAGGGAGCCTGCAAGGAGGAAACCTGGTCTCTGTGCAGCATTGCTCGCAGTTGCAATTGAGCGCGAGCTGGATCCTATTCTCAGGTTTCTGGAACAGGTAGGTCAGGTGCAGAGGTCCTGGAGAAGTATGCTACCACCAAAGTGAGCTCATCGGACAGACAGACGCAAAGTTAATTTCCATGGACCAAAACATTTCAAAACCTATGCTTAATACTTGAGGTAAAAAGGACCTGCAGACACTAAACTGATCTGAACTTGCAAGGCAGCTTCTCAAGAGGAAAAACAAAAAATGATTTTGCCCCAGACTTAGCCTATTAACATTCCCTTGTGCTGACAGTGGAGGCACATGTTCAGATAACAAGTTTTGAGGACCATTCTACCAGAAATAGGTAAGACTGCTGGTGTGTACTGTACTTGCCAAGGTGTAATGAGGCATCATTCTAATCTGTACAAAGGGCATTTTTAAACAATGCCCCTACCCCTGTGACACGGCACACTTGACCCAAGAAATACAATTCCACCCTCACCTGTTGATGTGCACGGTTCCACACCTGACTGAGGAATGAAGCATCATGGCTGCTGCCAGGTAGGTAAACAATGTGGGCCCATTGTGATGTCATCGTCCGTGGATGCTAAGGGACTCCACTTTGACACGCTCAGTGTTCCGTCTATGGAAATTTTCATTGGTGCTGCCCTATTTATTTTCTGAGCTTGCCATTTGGATTAGCAGTTGAACAGACCAGTCAATTCAAGGAATTTGTGCTGTGGTGAAAGGTTTGGATTGCAAAGAGGAGCCTGCAAGGAGGAAACCTGGTCTCTGTGCAGCATTGCTCGCAGTTGCAATTGAGCGCTAGCTGGATCCTATTCTCAGGTTTCTGGAACAGGTA